>JAOQMQ010087355.1:0-18447 GCA_027563845.1 Erythroxylum subrotundum | reverse complement strand
ATCCTTATAACATATCATGTATAGATTGGCATGATGATTTGGATATATTGCTTCCGCTGAAAATAAGATTTCTAAAAAGTTTTGAAATCTACCGGTTCTCCAAATATGGCATGCTTACTTTTTCCGAGCCAACATCGATGTCACTTTTGAACTAATGTCGAAAAACTTATCTCTCCATGGATCTCCAAGGTTTATGAGTTCTGCCCCTCTTCATTCTCCCGAACTTAAAATGTTTCATTCCCAATCTGTCTTGTTTTGACGGCAACACATTGTATTTATAGTGAAAAATTAGGTTTCGTGCCAGGTCACAAAAGTCACAGGTGTGACTTGATATGTCACGGTCGTGATCGGTCTCGCTAAGGTGTCACAACCATACAAGGATTGTCTTGGGTGAGACTCAAATTGTCACGCCCATGATATATTTGTCATGGTTGTGAGAGATGGTCACAACTATGACAAATATGGTGCATGGCCGTAAGCCATTTTTACAACATATACTTTTCCTTTTTTTTTAACATTTTCTTGCCTTCTTCTTCTTACTCCATGAAGACAAATGAATATGAATCTCAACAAGAGGACTCAAATATTGTGCTTTCAACTTACTTTAGCTCTTTCATTTTCGAATTGTACCTAAAACCAAATATGAACTACAGTGAATGCTTTAAGCATTTCATAGCTTTAATCACTAAGTTTTATGGAATAAATGTATAATCAATTAAGCACATATCATCTCCACTAGTAGTGGCTTCTTATCGGGTGATAGCTGGATGGTGCCATGGAGGAGTGCGAAGTGGTAACGACAAAAGCGTGGAGGGTCATGGGGGTTATTGGAGACATTGGCGAAGTTCAACTGGAGCTGACGATGGCGATGCAGCTTCTTTATGGCTACTAGGGTTTGGCTTCTTTATGTTCAGGTTTTTTCAAGTGAAGAAGAGGGGTGTTTGAAAACTGGGTTAGGAATAGGTGTGTTTGGATATAAGATTTAAACGAGGGATGTTAATTTTGGCCCAACCTGCCTCGACCCGATTTTGGCTCGGGTTGACTGAGCTATGGGTCAAAAGTGGTCGATCCGTAGCCTGATCGTAACTTCAAAAATGACATCAGTCTTGTCAGGCCATTGGCTGATCAATCCGCGATCGGGCTGGACCACAGACCATCTCGCCCGGCCCATTGACATCCCTAATTTAGACTATTCTATGTCAAGAATAAGGGATTCTTAACCTAGAATAAGGATGTTGGTAACAAGAACATGATTATCCTAAACCCTAAATAAAAATTGTTTGGACATAAGTTTTGTGACTTAAACTAAAAAAAAGATAACTTATTGAGCTTTTAGATTAAAGTAATCTTAAGACTAAATTAAGTTATTTTAAATAAGGACTAATGTTTTCTTAATTAAATTAAGTTCCAAAAACAATTTTAAAACTGTTTTAAAGTCTAAAAACCAAAAACAATTTTAAAACTGTTTTAAAGTCTAAAAATCAATTCCAAAATTAAAGTAATTATTTTAAATTAAGTTCCAAAAACAATTTTAAAACTGTTTTAAAGTCTAAAAATCAATTCCAAAATTAAAGTAATTATTTTCTTATTGACCAAGAATAATAATTATATTGATTCCTAAATAATGTTAGAAAAATAGTTTATAAATTTAGAATTAATTAGTTTCAATCATATTGAAATTAATGAATCAGACTCCTTAAAATTAAGAAAAGTGCTTTCTTAAATAAATTTATTGATTCCAATTTGAATGAAATTTATGAAATTTATTTGTTTAGAGAAATATTTTTTATTTATTTATAAATTTTTTTATATTTATAAATAATAAATTTCTTGATTTATTAGAAACAATATTTTTCTTAATTAATTTTGAAAAGTGTTTTCATTTATTAATTAAGAAATTTAGCTTTCTTTAATATTTTGAAAATCTAATTATTAAGGAAAGATTTTTTTAATTAATGAGAAATAAATCTCTAAATACATTATATAAATGACTTTCTTAATTAAATTTAAAATTTTTTATTTAATTTTGAAAGTAGTTTCCTTTTAAAATTTGAAAATGATTTTCTAATTAAGAAAAAGTAATTTTTAATTAGATTAGAAATAGTTTTCTAATTGTATTAGAATTTGTTATTCATGTAATTTTGAAAAAAAATAAATTTTCTAAATTATAATAAGTTAAAAAGCATAATTATTGAAAAATTGTTTTCAATTAAACTTTGTTAAAGGAATCAAGATAATTACAAATAGTTTTCAATCGGATTTGAAAATCGTTTTTAAATTAAATTAAAATTTTGTTCGAAATATGAACTTACTTTATTTAGGAATCAATGAATTTAATCTAATTTATTTTTTTCCAAGAAGTTGAAAATATTATTTTAGATTATTAAGATCAATAATTAGAATCCAACGAAACTTGATATTTTATGCATACTATTTGATTATGAGTTAATAAGTTATATGCTTTATTTATATGTTTGAGATATATATTAGATGTATGTTAAATTAAATGTTTTATTTATGTGATATTATTACATATAATTTTGCGTTTTATAAGGCTAACAAAATTAAATCCCTCGTTAAAAATATTAAGTACATATTTTGAATATAAATGTTGTCACCCATTATTATAAAAACAAACCAGAGTTTTATTTATTGTTAAGCATGTTGAGCAAACTCAAGGTCACTTTTAACTCAAATATGTCTAGTCTGATGACAGTAAATCCTACTTAACTAAATTTGTGTGATTTGAATGAGCAAATTCATGATCGCATAAGAGGTAAGGTTAGGAATAACATATAAGATATGTTTTGACAAGAATTGTCACTTAAAGGATTTAGGAGTCACATAAGATGTGATTGATATTTGAGCATAATTAGTATTTAATTAGAATTATTTATTAAGGTTTAATTAAAATTATAATTTAAATTCAATTAAATTACTAAAATGTTCAATACCTATTATAAATAGGTTTAAACTCTAATGGAATTAACATTCGTTGTTTAACCATCTCTGTAACAATTACAGAGTTCTCTCAACTCGTTTTGTGGATATCATTAGAGTTTGGACATTTATGCAGCTACAATGGTTGAGATTAGCTTGTTTTGGAAACTATTTAAAAGATACGACAAGAGTATGATTAAATTTCGGAATAAAGTATGAATTAATATTTATGATTTATTATGATTTAATAGCTAATTATTTTATAAAATTAAAGTTATTTTGTTTTCAAGAAATTAAAATAAAAAAAGTTTCGATATTGCCCAATTTCCCAACATTATCTATGAAGAACTGAGAATGATGTATGAGGAGTTTACAAACAAAAATATGTAGAAAAATATTATTTACCTTTCTATAATATTGTTTAACTGTTAGACATGTCATATTACATTAATTTTTCGCTTATTTATTTTACTGAAACTCAAAAATTCTAATACTATATAAATGTAATGGAGTAAGATAAAGGAGAGTAAGTGCTAATTTCCAAAACATCACAGTTGAAATGGAAAAAACCAAACCGTACCAGTTCTAGTGTATTTAATCCTTCATTCCTTTGTATACACTACACTTGAAAAAAAAGGGCTTGGGAATCAATTTCTTAAATAATTATTTTTAAACTTTTATTGCTCTTAAACTCAATTTGGAATTACTCTTGGATCAATGAAGCAGTAGATTGAGTATTTATTTGGCAAGGTGAAAGTATCGCATTCTTCTTCTTCTTCTTCCTTTTTTTTTTTTTTTTCAAGAATCCCGCAAGTGAAGAGCGTGAAATACGATATTCAGGTCAAGAGAAGCACTGTCCATGGACAAGCTTTGCTGATGGGCGATGGCACGACCTCAACGACCAGCTTTTTGACTAGGCCTAATTACAACAAACTTCTCTAATCCCCATAAAATGACAATGCAAGTGGTCGCCCAACCCAACCAATCGACAAGAAGAATAAGAACACTTCATCCCTCTTTCCTTTTTTGTTTCCATTCGAGTCCCTTCCACTAAAAGTAAAAGAGGCTTCCCCAGTAGAGGCAAAATGGTCAAATTCACATCTTTCTATTACTGTGCTGTGATCTTGCATTTCCCAGTTTCACCCTTCTCTCTCTCTCTCTATCTATCTTCATCCATCCGGTTCATTTTTCCTTCCTCGGGTAAGTTCCCTTTCCGGCTCTCTTGTTCTGTTCTGATGGTTTCTGCTTGGTTGCTGATAAATCGGAGGTAAAAATTTTTGTATGAAAACGCTGACTTGGACGTTTCCTATCTTTTTTTTTTTGCTTTTTATATGCTTCGATTTTGAACTATATTTGGTAGATTTATCTGATGTGCTAGTATTGAACTTGGATGACTTGAATTGTTGAATAAGTATGCAAACTGAAAATTTTACAATTTCTGTGAGCTAACATGAGGAGTTTGCTTTGTTTTTTTCTTTTCCTTAATTGCATGAATTTTTCTTGTTTACCCGAATTTTAAAGTTCATTTTCCTATATTATAGCTGTGACTGTGAGGAGGATAGATCAAATCCCATGACCATGGAAGTTTTCGTTTTATGAGTTTTGAGTGTTGACTTGATGTTTTACAAATGTGGGGAAAAATGACAGGTTAAGCCAGACTGATGATCGGGACATCTTCTGCCTCTAACATCCACTACCAGTCTTCCCAGAAAATGCTGCCTCCATGTCAGCAACCGAGCACTGCAGGACTACAAATACCATTCTCCTTAGTTTCTTCTGATCGCCGCCTGTCTCCAGAGGCTCAGGAACGTAGATCAGACTCAGATAATAACCATGATTTGCCGACCAAAAGTTCCAGTTCACAGGAAACTTGGCCCACTACTGATGCTATCTTGGGAAAGAAGATGGAGAAAAGCCAAGCAGAGACTGATTGCCCTGAGCAGCCTGTCAATTGCCATTTCTCTACTGAAGATAAGATATTCCTTTGTGACATTGCAAGAGAAAAGGTTGATGTGATCTCGGATAAAATGCATCGTCTGCCTGATAAGTTTCTGGAAGATCTGAAAACTGGCCTTCGAGCTATACTTGAAGGAAATGGTGATTCACAGCTCAGAGAAGAATTTTTCGCTCTGCAGAAGCTTGTTCAGAAAAGATCTGATTTGAACTCTAAAACATTGGTTAGAGCTCACCGAGTACAACTTGAAATACTTGTTGCCATAAATACTGGAATTCAAGCATTTATGCTTCCAAATATCCGTCTCTCTCAAGCTTCCCTCATTGAGGTCTTTGTGTTTAAGAGGTGCAGAAACATAGCTTGCCAAAACCAGATCCCAGCTGATGATTGCAATTGTGACTTATGTACCAACAGAAATGGTTTCTGCAATCTCTGCATGTGTGTGATCTGCAACAAGTTTGATTTTGAAGTGAATACTTGTCGTTGGATTGGTTGCCATCTATGCTCTCATTGGACTCACACCGATTGTGCTATCTATGATGGTCAAATATGTATGGGTCCATCTGCTAAGAATGGAGCAGGCCCAACTGGAATGCTTTTCAGATGTCGAGCTTGCAACCGTACGTCAGACTTTTTGGGTTGGGTGAAAGATGTTTTCCAACATTGTGCACCAACCTGGAATCAAGAGTCTCTGATGAGAGAACTTGATTTTGTCCGCAGGATATTCCGAGGAAGCGAAGACTCTAGAGGGAGGAAACTATTCTGGAAGACTGAGGATCTCCTGGAAAAAATGAAGGGTGGACTTGCAGAAACGACAGCTTGTGGAGCAATGTTGATGTTCTTTCAAGGTATGACTTCTGCTAAGATTTTCTTTTTTTTATCAGTACAACTTGATGAAATTTTTAATCAGAGCATGCAAGAAAGGGCATTGATCTGTGCATTCCCACTTGAGCTGCTGCCGAACTGGCTTTGACTTACTGCAGCCAATATTTAATTGTCTACACTTAAGTAATTTCAAGAGTGTGGCGCTCTATATACTTGATGTAGGACTGACACAAAAGATTTCAATAGTGTTAAATAGAAACCTATAACTGTAATTAGGATGCTCGAATTTAAGAATGAGCAATAAAAAAAAGATGGCTTTAGAAATCACCACTAGGATTTATAACAAGAACAAGGGATTATTCGTATGATTTTTAACAAACAAAATCGTTAGTATCACACCATAAATTCATGGAAATCACCTTTAGGGTTTTACATATCATTTCTAAACAGCTTGCATTGTTGGAATTGATGAAGCAAATAATTGACTCATCATATTATCTAGAGATATATAAAATACTAAAAGATTCAGAACCAATAACATTGATTCAATTGGCAAAGACATAATGGATTATTTAGTCTCCTGAGGAGGAGTCACCGAATAGCTAAAATAGAGTTGATCAAAGAAAACGTAAAATATTTTATTGGATCCTTTCAGAGAGCTGGCTGTACGAGGAAGTTAAAATGTAACTTTCAATACATCAGTTACAAAAGGAAAGACTATTATAAGTGGATTTTGATGAGCTGAGTAATGTTGAACTCGTCTATTGTTTTTGGTGGTTCATTCAACTGATTCTTTTCAATTCGCATGAAGATTCGGTGTTATCTTAACATCTTTCCATTTTTGTATTTTATTTTCTTATCTTTGATATAGAAACTCCTTTTTGTTTCTTTAAATCATTCTTGGCTGTAATTTTACCCATGGGACTTCATGTAGCAGTTTCAGTCAACTGACTCCAGCTAGCCAGATGATTGCCTATGTAAACAAACTCATTACTTGCAATTTATTCTATTGCGTTGCAATTGAAACAAGATTTTTGTTTGCCCTTGAAGAGCTTGAGATGGACTCTCCAAAGAGCTTGGAAAATGGGGAGGGCGGAGGGTTGGTAGCCCCACAACAGGCATGCAACCGAATATCAGACGTGGTGCATGAGGCTGTGAGGAAGATGGAGAAGGTAGCTGATGAAAAGATGATAATGTTGAAGAAAGCTAAATTGGCACTTGAAACTTGTGATGGGAAGCTGGAAGAAAAGACCAAGGAAATATCAAAATTAAAGCAGGAAAGACAAATGAAAAAGCTGCAGATAGAAGAGCTGGAGGGAATTGTCAGGCTCAAGCAGGCAGAGGCTGATATGTTCCAGCTTAAGGCCAATGAGGCAAAACGAGAGGCTGAGGGACTAAAAAGAATTGCTCTTGCTCATACTGACAAATCAGAGGAAGAATATGCTAGCAGTTATTTGAAGCTTCGGCTAAGTGAAGCTGAAGCAGAGAAGCAGTATATATTTGAGAAAATTAAGCTCCAAGAGAGTTCAAGGACGTCACAGAGCAGTGGTGGGGGTGACCCTTCACAAGTCATGACATATTCCAAAATTCATGACCTGCTTAATGGCTACGTTATCCCTCCGAAGGCAGATTCCCATCCAAATGAACGGCGCCATTTTAGGAAAAATCATTAAGAAATTCTACATATTGTTATATATGTAACTTCAACTTGATTTAGGGATGTTTCAGTTGTTAAACAAGTGCAAATGAAATGTTATTTGTATTTGCTTCATCTCTGAAGTCCTGACAAGGCTTATTTGTTTTATTGGTTGATTTTCCTATACTACTAACAAAAAAGCCATGCCAAATTATGTGTAGAAATAAAGAACTCAATGTTGCCAGATAGCTTACCAGTGATCAGATTAAGGGAAAATGGTGAGATGCAGAGGATAGATATCCCAGTAACCTACCCCTAGAAACCTACAAGCAAAGTGATCAAGACAGGCTGGCACGATGAAATTATAGGGATTTGATTGATCTTATTTTGTGAGTGTTAATATTTAATACCGCAAGTGCATAATTTAGTTGTAGCTAGTACCAGCAAATATGGGTCGATCTCACGAAGACGGTGAGTACTAGTAATTACTGTTGTTCTACTATCTAGCCTAAGAATTGATTTTGGTTGAATTAAGAAAACTAAAATTAAGCAAATCAAGTAAACAAGCAACTCAATTTAAGTAAAGAAATGTGGATTCACTAAGTTAATTACCAATATCAAATAATTAGTATCTTGGCATCGAATCCCCCTAAACCCTTAACTGATTGATTGTTTGTTATGTAATTATGTTGTTGATTAATTGGACCGTGGAGATTCCTAAGGTATGCTATTAGCTGACTTTGAGTACTAACAACTAATCCTAAGGTTTCTAATCGAATTACTCATGTTAAATCTTATAAGATTGCTTTACCATATTATGAATCCCTCTATTAGGTTTGACCCTAATCTAGAAGATTTATGTTATCCTATCTCTAAGATTGTAGTAAACTCTTTCCAATTATCATAGATCTATTCAAACCTAGGATTTCTCAATCGTTAAGTATGAAATCAGATTTAACTCTAATAAATCATATTTAAAGATAATAATAAAACAGATAATTGGATCATAATAATCAACCAACTCAATTGCATTCACAAAATAATCAAAACATGCTTTGGTATTAACTAGGATTCGTCTAGCCTAAATACTGACTAAAAATTTAGCTTTACATCGACGAACACGAAATCATATGCATATATACAGAAAATAGAATAGAAAATAATGAAATCATAATTCTAAATATCCCTAATTGTTTTCTATCTTGTATTCTGACAATGTAGATGTCCGATCTTGCATTATGATGGATTTGTTGATAAAAACTCCATGCCCCCCGCTCTTTGAGCTCCAAATCACCTCTGGAATTGCCTTTGGACTTTTAATAATGATGCTTGTTGCTTCCTCCTTTGAACTGCCTTTGAAATGTCGTTTTTATATGAAAATTTAGGTTTTTAGGTTATGTACGGTTGTGCATTGGATCATGCAAAATCATAATTCGTAGAGTATCACGAAAATGCACAGTCGTGTGAAAATGAATGGTCGTGCAGTCCTTCCAGATTGCTCATTCTCTGTTTTACGTCGCGCTTTCGTCTGAATTCTTTTCCTTTAAGTTCGTGAAGGCAATTATACTCTGTAAACATACTTGAAACAAATTAAGTACCAAATATATACCAAAAGTATAAAATATCAACAAGAATTCATTAAATATGGGGTATCAATTAACCATTTATCAAATATCCCCTCACTTAATGTCCTTAGCAAACTATAATCAAAATTATAAATTTATAACATCAATCCATTGTCAATTTCAACCTGTCCATTTATCCAAAAACTAACTTCCTAAGTAATACTAATAGTAATCACATCAACAATTCCATTGAAATCAAAAGCATATCTCTTCACACCCTCACAAAGATTTCACTCATTGCACTCAAGTGTTTAGGGTGAAAAGTGTTAGGACTCTCAATCAATGCATTGCAGAATTCTTACCATAGGCTTGTAGCAAAATCTCATCTTTACCACCTACATACAACTAGAAACAAAATCAAAAGGTCTTTGTAAAGGTTGTAAAGGGGCTTAGGTAGGGTATGATTGGGATAAAAGGGGTAAGTGAAGGAAATTTACTATAGGAAATATTATAAGACTTGTTTACAAAACACACATAGGTCCTTTCAATGTAACTATGTTTGTACTATTTACTTTTACTTCATTTCTTTTATATACTCTTTTTTTTCACAATAAAATATTTTAAGCATTCAGTACCATAATTCAACTTATATTGGACCTTTCACCAATTTCAAGTCTCAACAAATAAATAAATAATGTAAATAACCTTCAAGGTTCAAAATGATAAATAGGTCTTCAAAGAAAGATAGGAATAAGGTTAATATGTTGGTAAAATCAATAAAAAAGACAAGGCTCAACTGGGTTAGTCCTAAAGGTAAATTTAAGGGTGTGGTAGTCTTCAAAGAAATAGGCAAAACAAGTTAGTGAATCTAAGTGCCCTCATCATGTCAATGCTTCTAATTTATCAAATATGGCCTCAACGTGCATAATAAAAGTAAATTCTAGAATTGTCCTACTATCTAAGATATCACACAAAAGAAAGATAGCAAGAGCTTTAAAAATTTTATGAAATTTGATTTTTAGGCTCAAAAGCTCATGAAAAAATTGGGTATATGAGTGTAAATAATATGCACTCTCATTCAACTTAATTATTTAATTGATTGCGAAAAATATGACTTAGAAAATTAATTTCACTTTAACTATCATCCTTTTGCACACCAATTCAAATCAATATTCAATAACAACATATAGTAATCATGGACATATCTTAACTAATTCAAGATATCAGTTAATGAAATTTCTAATCAGGATTATAATAAACTTGAAGAATTCAGTTTAAAAATTCAGTCCCATCCCCACACTTAAAATTGTATATTGTCCTTAATGTACATAATACAATTAAATATGCAAGTAAGAAAGTTGTTTGATATTTTCCTGATTGCGGCGATTTCTTGATTTGATCCATCCAATGTTAACTTATCCTTGCAAAATAAAAGAAAAAGAAAGGATAAACATAAATAAAGGCAAAAAAATAAAACTAAATAAAATAATAATAAAAGTGTCATTAATCATAATGTTAGATAGGAAAAAATAATTAACCGCAAGAAAATTAAAACATATACAAAGGATAAATAAAAAGAAACAAGATACAAATCAAAACATCTTAAGCATCGCCTGATCATGGTGGATCTTACAAGGATGGGTGCTCCTGATGATGATCTTAGCTACTTGGAGGATCTGTAGATAAGTTTCCATCACAAGATGGTGGAATCGGACAGGCGACTCCAAGATGGCTTGTTATTGATTCCATCAAGTCTCTCATCCGATCTGATGAAGTCTCAAGCCTGCTCATTTGCTCTGTAAGTTTTGCTTGTCGTCTCTCCAATCGAGCTATAGTCTGCTGGTTTGGATGAAACTCTTTCGGTGCTTGTCCTCCTGTTTGTGATGGTGAGGACTGAGGCTGTTTTGATGCTGATGGCTCATCAGGTTCCTCTACAAGTAAGTGTACGTATCCCATGGATCCCCGATGTCGACGAACCATGTGCATATTATGCATTATAGTCAAATTGAGTGCCTCATATTTGTCATCTCTAGCATCAGTGGTAGCTGATCAAAAATTCCCATCCGATATGCGAACTAGACAAGAGAATGTCTCAAATGTATACGCATCGGCTCATTCATGCTCCAAAGGTAGAAAACATCCATATTATCAACTACTCCCCAGTTGTCACCTCGATCACTCAATATATGACTTAGAATACCATGTATATACTTGAGTGTTCTGTGTAATGTTGAAGCCTTTGGCATGCGAGGGTTGTAGTCATCCTCTGTGCCGGGTCTGCTCCAGAAGTGTTGTGCAGGCCACCCACATGGCAATTCTATACGTAATTCTCAGTAATGCGGTGTCTCTATGTACTCTCGGTCATATAATCCCATGGTGTAACATCCCGTTACCCATGTTAAGGCTAAAGGAGTAAATGTGAGAGATTACTGAGAGATTAGACAACACAGTTCATTTTAAGGCTAAAGGAGTAAATGTGAGAGATTACTGAGAGATTAGACAACACAGTTCATGTTCATGCATAATATAGCATACACATATATGTGAATAGGGAATTTTGCACATGAAAATGACTGTACATGCATTCATTGACATTCCAAGTAAAATTGTTTATAAATGTGATTGTTATTGAAAATTGTGGTTTGTTTGTATTGGAAATTGATTTGGAGAGTGTAATTGTTGATTTAGAATTCTTGGAGAATTTTAGGAAATTTTCTGAAAATTTGGGGTAATTTTTGGACTAGGAAAAATGCCAAGTGACAAAACAATTGTTAAATAGTAGTAGAATTTACTGTCAAATGGCAATGGAAATTTTGATAAATGACTTTAGGATTTATTGACAAGTGCCATTGAAGATTGGGAGACAATTGGAGTAGAAATTGAAATTGATTGGACTAGTTAATGAAAGGAACCAATCTAAAGCCATAAGAATTGGACATGTGGCAAGTGAGATTAGAAGACCAAGTGAGTGTTTTATCCTTGTTTTCCTCTCCTTCTTCGTGACTTGCTCTCTTCTTCTTCTCCATTTTCATTTTCTCCTATCACTTCTCACCTCACCAATGTTGGAGCTTGTTCTTGCCTCCATTTACCATCATCATTTTGCTATCATCTTCTTCTTCACTTTGTCATTAAAGAACCCAACCCTACCACCTTTAGAAGATGAAGGACGTGGGATGCTTGGAAGGTAGGGTTGAGTGAGATTTTAAAGAGTTTGGAGCTAAATCAAGTAAGTAGCTTGTTAAATATCATAGGTTTGGTTAAATGAAACATTTATGGTGATAGTTAGAGGTTAATGACATGAAATAGTGTTTTGTATATGTATATGCTGTGAATGATGAAAAGCCTAGGTAAATTTCTTGCTTTTGTATATGTATGATGATTAAAGATGTATAACGTGTTATAGAGATGTTTTGGAAGTTAGATGTTGCATATAATGGGGTCAAGGTAAGTGCAGAAAGTTATGATAAAGGGGTACATGTTTGATGCTCTGTTTTTGGGTTAATGATCAAATATAGATCATGAATTGTTTGTGATTGATATATTGAGTGAATTGGGTAGGTAATGATGAGGAAATGAAATGGAAGAGAAAATTTAGGTATAAGATGAGATAGATGAAAAATGTTGAAAGTTTGAAAATCTGGAAAAAAAATTTAGCAGCAACATGATCTCTGAGTATGCTTCAGTCTTTTAGCCATAACTCCTTCTATAGTTGTTCCATTGAGGTGATTCTTAGTTTGCATTAAACTAGAGATATATGGCTACATTTCTTATGAAGACATTGAAATCAAATTCTCCTTTTAAGAGTCTCAAATTTTGATATGAAAATGAGAATTGAATGCAACAAAATCTTGGATGAATGTTTATGTTTGCGTTCTATTCTGGGTGTTTATGAACAAATATATGAATTGGGTATGGATGATGTTGAGCTAAGCTTGAGGTACACATGAAGTAGTCATCAACTTGAAATGATGAATTTTGAATATGAAGTGCTTGATACTTAGGAATAAGATATGTTATGGAAAAAGGATAGCAATTTTTGAATGATGAATCATTTGAGTAGAGATTAGAAGATTTAATGAAACAAAGTGGTGTTTGAATTGTTATGAAGTGGTTTTGTACTAGAAGAGGTGAATTTGAGAAGATTATGGGTGTATATGATGTTAGAATGGATGTAAGAACCATTGGAGATGCTTTGGAGGGAGTTTTGTGTCACATATGTCCGTTAGACGGACATTAGGTCTATTAAACGTACCTTCTTCGGTCTAAAAAGGCCCCCAGACCAGTCCATGTCTATTAAACGGACCTTCTCAGGTCTGGAAAGCACTCTAAGCCTGACAATGTCCGTTAAATAGACATAAAATGGATATTCTCGGGATAGCTACAGTAAATCATGATTTTGACTCTTTTAAAGGAAAAATCTCTTTTCAAGTTCTTCGTAAAAGTTGTATATATCGACGTCTTCTTTCAAACGGTCCAGAAACAATAGCAATCCGACATCTTTTGTGAAAGTTATGGCAATCGCGTCAAAATGAGTACAATATGATTGACGACATAAACATGGTTGATTCTTTTGGCCGTAACTTCATCATCCGACCTCCAAATGAGGTGATTGTTAAGCAATAGATTCCTAACACATTTTTCTATCATCTGTAAAAATTAGTAGCAATTGGTGTTGATTTGAGAAAGATTGATCAAATGAAAGTGTGGGAATCTGTTGGAAAAGTGTAAATATGATTATTTTTACTGAACATACTTCAGTGTTTTGATTATACTTGGAACTGTAGGATTCCAAATGAGATGATTTTTAATTTGGAGTAAACTAGATAAATAAGACTACAAATCATGTGAAAAAGTAGAATTGTGATTCAGTCTCTAAGATATTCAAATTTTGGATAGAAGATGTGCATAGTACACTGTTTTTATATATGAACAATGAGATAATGTTTGAGGTATATCTTCCAACTTGCTGAACCGAATTGAATGATTTTGGTGTCAATAGAAACTTAAGACATTGGAGAATAAATTTTTAGAAGGAAGTGTTACCTAATTTTGCCATTTACCTTATGAGATTTAGTATACAAAGTTGACCTGTATGTGTATTAGAAGAAAAATCTGAAGTGGTCAATGAAGTTATGAACTAGTTTTGACATTGGTTTATCTTGGTCCAAATTATAAGTACACATGGTATTAATGATAGCTTTGATATCTGAATGATTTTTGATAAGGATCACAATAAAGTACCTCGGAATTGTCATTGAACATGCATTGTGTATATTTTATAAGTACGTGTTCATTAAGGAATATTTTTACATTTGTGCAAAAATGTGATAATTGTAAATGTGTCTTGTATGATATAGAAGAACTCATTGGACGCTAGTCGGACATTTCCGGACCATCCAAGCAATAGCATTTTGGAGCGTACTGTGAGTCAACCTAGATGATTTCCTAGGATTGATGTGTTTTGAATTGATTTGATTTGTTAAACTTCCAATATTACTGAGTTGTTTGTGAATTGTTTATGAATTCCAGACTTGAAGTCTGAGGAGTTTAATAGTTGGGCATGTATTGGAAGTGTTTTGATTTGATATGAATTTCTGAATGCTATGTAAATCCTCAACGAATGTTGAATGCCGGACTTAGGTCCGATGATTATGAACTTTGTTTGAGCATCATATGTGACTGTGATATCTGACATATATGTATTTGATGCATTTCATAAAATGCATGTTCAAATAAAGGCGTTATGTCTTGAGTAGCTAATTTGAAGCGCTTCCACGTATAACTTTGCTCTGTGATTTCTGATTCTGCACGTAGAGCTATGCTTTGTGATTTTATTCTAAATGAGCCCTATGGGCAAGTATTTGTATAAGTTTGTGATAGGAACTTGGTCACAAGAATAAGAACGAATGTGAGTCTCATGCATATAACATTACAAGACTGAAATTCATTGATTGATTTGCAAAGTTGGAATGAGTGTTGAATTGATGTGATTTATTTGCTATGCTTAGCATCATGAACCGTGTGATCTTATGATATACTAGGCTGTGTATGGAATGTGTTTATAATCTGATTGAGTATCTGCGAAATGTGTATTATGTGTATGATCCGTTGAACTCATCAATGATGGTTCACTCATTGAGTTCGCAAAACTCATAAAAATTGCATTGTGGCTTTTCAGGTATGAGACAGGAGACCTAATTCCTTAGTTTAAGAAATCTTTTGTATAGAGAAATGGCTCAGAGGTCTGTCAGCTGACACTAGAAGCGTTGTAGCATTTATTTTGTAGTTTTGTTAGAACCTATAAGAGGTTTTGAAAATATTTGTATGATGCAACAGTGTAAGAATTGTGAATGAATGCAATCAATTATTTTAAAATTTAGTGATCTTTGAGTATGTTAGATGATGCCATGTGTAAGTTGGATTTTCTTTTGCTCCAACATACCATTATCATAGGGTATGTACTTGAATGTCCTTTGGGTATTGGGGTATTTGCCCTATGGTAGTGGGATGTTCCACATGGTGATGGAGAATTGTGCGATAGTCGTTTAATGTCTCTCTCCCAACAGCCAGAACTGAACCGTATTAGGATGATCCACGTTGTAACATCCCTTCTCCACAGAAAATGTGGTGAGGACTTCTAGAGTCAACTCTCTATAAAATGGTTCCACGATTTCAAAAAATCGGGACCATGCTCCTACCTCCACCATCTCCTTCACTGGTTAGGCTAACCCAACTTTCTCCAAGGCATCCCAGTCAATGTATCGATTGACTACAAATTTCTTATTCTTCAATCTTTGATGCTGCTCTTCTTGAGCCCCGACATTAAATACAAGCATCTGTGGCCTCTCTAAGGGTTGAGCTGGTGTAAAAGACTCGCCTTAATGCCTCTTTCTCGGAGTCTCTTTCTCTCGCAGTATGCGTGGCATTTTTGCCTGAAACGTTAAAACTAAGTATAAGGAAACTAACTTATCGATCTCTAAGGCATAATTTTCCCTATGCTTAATTCTGATTATGCTCAAAACATACTGATTGTGAAAACCAACTAATTACGAAAAATTAAACAATGAAAAGATTTAAAAATTAAAAGAGAGACATAAATACTTTTAAATTTGATTAAAAATTACTTGAGAACTAGTTAAATCCAAAATTAAAATTAGACATTGTGTAATTAACAAATTAAAAGACTCAATTGGTTAAAAGACAATTCTAACCCCAACTTGAAATTAAAAGCTCAAAAAACAAATTACATGAAATTGTTATAATTAAACATGACACTCATGAAATTAAACATAAGCCTATGTTTAATCAATGTCGGAACTGAATAATTAACCTAATTTGACACGAAAACATCACAATTAAAATACGTAAAATGAAAAACTCGTAAAGTTTCAAAATTAAAGTCGAATTTAAACCCAATTCACATTCAATTACTCAAATCTGATAATAAATTTGACCATTAGACACTAAGAAAGCACGTAAACGTCCAAATTCCCCAAAAATCCCAAAATCATGAAATTAGCATTTTTTGTTGAAAGCCCCACAAATAACACAAAACACCTAATAAATCATGCATAAACAAGTAAAAGTAACACAAAAACTTACTTGGGTGTCGTTAAAATTGGCTGAAAACATAAAAAATGGGATTGATATAGTGATGGGCAACGTTGGCTATGAGAGGGAGAGATGAGAAAAGAGAAAATTTGAAGAATGAAGGCATTTCTTACGTGAATCTTAGAAGTGCACGGTTTTGTGCATGGCCTGATGCACAATCATGCAAACTCCTTAAGGTTTTTCCTAAGATGATTCCTATGCACAGTTCTTTCTATCTCACGATCTATGTCCAATAAGTTCTCAGTGTTACTAGGTCATAAAATGACCTGGAGTCTAGCCTAAACTAAGGAAATAACCTAACTAACAAAAACAAATTAAAGAGCGTAAAGTAAAAACAAATAAATAAAGTAAAACAAACAAACATAAGAAATGACAAGATTAATAAAACTAAAGTGTTCCTAATATCACCATCCCTAACAATGGCTCCAAAACCTTGATTAACCTTATTTTGTGAGTATTCAATATTTAATATCACAAGTGCACGATGTAATTATGGCTAGTATCGAAAAATACGGGTTGATCCCATGAGGATAGTAAGTACTAGTAATTGTTATTGTGCTATTATCTAGCCTAAGGATTGACTGTGGATGAATTAAGGAAACCAAAATTAAGCGAATCAAGAAAACAAGCATCGCGGTTTAAGCAAAGAATTGTGTAATCACTAAGTTAACTACCAATATCAAATAATTAGTATCTAGGCGTTGAATCCCCCTAAACCCTTAACCGATTGATTATTTGTTATGCAATTATATTGTTGATTAATTGGACCGTGGAAATTCCTAAAGTATGTTAGCTTGAGTCTACTAAGAACTAATCCTAAGGTTTCTAACCAAATTACTCAAGTTAAATCTTATAGGCTTGCTTTACCATATTATGGATCCCTGCATTAGGTTTGACCCTAATCCAAAAGATTTATGTTGTCCTGTCTCTATGATAGCAATAAAATCTTTCCAATTATCATAGATCTATTCAAACATAGGATTTCTCAATCGCTAAGTATGAAATCAGATTTAACTCTAATAAATTAGATTAAAAGACAATAATAAAAAAATAATTGGATCACAATAATCAACCAACTCAATTGCATTCAAAAAATAATCAAAACATATTTTGGTATCAACTAGGATTCATCTAGCTTAAATATTAACGGAAAATTTAGCTATACATCGATGAATATAAAATCATATCCATATATACGTAAAACAAAATAGAAAACAACATAATCGTAATTATAAATCTCCCTAATTGTTCTCTATCTTGTATTTTGACAATGTAGATGTTTGATCTTGCGTTCTGATGGATTTGTTAATAAAAACTCCACATATCCTGCTCCCTAAGCTCTAAATAACCTTTGGAATTGATTATGGACTTCTAAGAATGATGCCTACCTCTTTTTCATTTGAATTGCCTTCAAAATGGTAATTTTATATGAAAATATAGGTTTTTAGGTTATGCATGGTTTCTTGTACGGTCGTGCATCAGACCATGCATAATCAGAATTCACCGATGTTAGAGAAGTGCCCTAAAGGCAATTACCTTTAGCGCGTTTTGTACAGACTTTATTTTCAATAATAAAGAATGGAATATTTCATTTATTTAGTGTTTATTATTTATGAATTGATATTGATCTATAAGCAAATTAATGAAGTCCATGATATATGGCATAGTAGGAAGGAAATCATGATGTGATCATACTACTAAGATTCTTATCATGTGTAATTATGTCAGTATCTAAATTATCCTTAGTCATAGGATTAATGAGATTGGACATCGTTAATCCGGATAGACTAGCACATGTCAAAATCCTTGATTTGATCAAGCAGTGGATCTCAAAAATTGTAAACATGAGATGTTTAGAGTTGAGATGTGGATGCTTACTAGAGGTAGTAAGTACATTGGATGACCTACCATGAGAT
>JAOQMQ010087216.1:0-18506 GCA_027563845.1 Erythroxylum subrotundum | reverse complement strand
AAAAATTTCATTCAATAGGAATTCCAATATATGATCAAGTAAATGACAAAATCTGATAATATTCTCTTCTAGAAAAATGTTCCTCATTATCTTAAGTTTCTAATGACTCTAAAATCATTCAATTTGGTTTAGTACTCTAAGAGTTATAGCCAAAACATTTTTAGACTATTCTTATCCTAAAACAACATTCTATGCTCAAATTTCATCCAAAACTTGAAATTCCTAGAAACTGAATAAAGACTTCCTTTCTTCATAAAACTTGTAGCCCTATGTCTCTAGTTTACAACGAATCAAAAATCACTTCATTTGGACATCTACAGCAAAAGTTATGCTGAAAATACTGAAGTATGTCAGTGCTGGAAAAAGGAGCTCGCCGCGACGAGGAGCTAGAGCACGTCGTGACGTGTGGAACTGCAGGTCGCGACGTGCGATACCAAAAACCTCCCGAAACCTGATTTTTCCAACATTCTTCATCCATATACTTCCCATTTTTCATATACAACCTATCTTAACCTTAAATCACCTCTTATGCTTCATTTCTAAGCTCATGCTAACCCAAAATCAATAACAAAACACAACATAATCATTAACCCTAAAAGATTAAACCATTTTCATACACCATTAATCAACAACTCCTACACACATTCAACTTCATTTTCACTTCTAATTATCATTAAACATGGTTCATCCAACAATCAAGAAGGGTTAAAGCTCATACTTACTTGTTGAAGCTTCAAAATCTTCAAGACCTTCACAAACCCTAGCTTTCCTCTTTTCTCTTCTTCTTCCACGACTCTTCTTCATTTTCAAACAAACCAATAACTTCTTCTTTTTATACCCTTACTAATCATCAAATGTCCCTTTTTCCCTCCAATATAAGCCTTATATCTTTTAACCTTAAGTGACTTGCCCATTTTGCCCTTGATACATTCTTACAACATTAACACTTAACTTCAATTAACCTATGTCATAAAATCTTACCAATATTGACATAAATAATTAGTTCCCACAAATCAATCCATAACACATCATAATTCATTTAAATCGTGCTTAATTCAATAAGAAAAATTTCAGGGGCCAACAAACAATGCCTCGTATAATCTGAATACATAATGACATTTGTCAGTAAAGAACAACACACAATTTGAAATGAAGAAATTGTGTGTTCAACTTACTGCACGAATGGATGAACCTCCTGACAGTTCAACAAAATGTAACCATGTGCAGCCTCAATTTCTTCCTCTGTTAACATTCTTCTTGTTGCACGTCCATATGTTCGTTCAGGATATGTAAAAATTGACAAGTTTCCATCCGCACCACTTGTTCCTCCCCCATCGTCATTACGATGAACTTTTCTTACTCTTGTGTGAACATGCGGCTCAAAATAATGTCCACAAAACGTACTAACTTCCTCAACTAAATAAGTGTTACATATGGAGCCTTCAACTCTGGCTTTGTTTTTTACATTTTTTTTCAAATGATGCAAATACCTATATTAAAGAAAATGGTTATTACAATTTTGGTAGATAAAGCATGTAAAAATGGGTACGGATATAATAGTAGTCGAGTTACCTCTCAAATGGATACATCCATCGATATTGAACTGGACCGGCTAGTTTTGCTTCGTGTTGTAAATGCACCGATAGATGCTCCATACAGTCAAAGAAGCTTGGAGGAAAAATTCCTTCTAACTTGCATAAAATAACTGGAATTTCATTCTCTAGTTTTTCCATTTCATCCAACTTGATTTCAGATGATGTTAAGCTTTAGAGAAACAAGCTTAAATCTATTATAGCTTCCCATACCTTAGTGGGTAGCAACTCCCGAAATGCAATTGGGATTATCCTTTGCATAAATACATGACAATCATGACTTTTCATCCCAAATAATTTGTACTTCTTCATATCCACACACCTAGACAAGTTTGAAACATAACCATCAGGAAACTTTAGACTTTTCAACCATTCACACAAAAGCTCCTTTTATTTCTTGTCCAAAGTGTAACATGTTTTTGGATATTTACTGGTACGAAGATCTTTATATAACTCATGTCTTCTATAAAAAAGTTGCAAATCAGCTCTAGATTTTGCATTGTCTTTTGTCCTCCCTTCAATGTTCATAATGGTATTGAACAAGTTGTCAAAAATGTTTTTCTCAATATGCATCACATCTAGATTATGACGTATCAAATTCGTTTTCCAATATGGTAAATCCCAAAATATGCTTCGTTTTCTCTAACCAAAGTTTTGACTTATGCTTGTATTTACTTCATTGGCTTCAAATTTGGTTACTTTCAGCAAGCCTAATTCCTCAATCTCTGGCAAAATCTCTTCACAACCTTTTAGAGGAGGAGGAGGTGTTTTGACCATCCTATTTTTAATGAACTTATACTTATTGCACCTAAACGGATGATCAGAAGGAAGAAATTTTTTGTGATTGTCAAACCAACTTATTTTGCCTCCGTTTAGAAGATAAAATGCATCAGAGTCATTGCCACAATGAGGACAAGCCAATTTTCCAGCTATGCTCTAACCAGATAACATGGCAAAAGCCGGAAAGTCACTAATGGTCCACATCAAAGCTGCTCTCAACACAAAATTCTGTTTTAGAGAGACATCATATGTTTGCACACCATATTCCTAAAGCTGCTGCAATTCTGATATCAATGGTTATAAGAAAACATATATTTTTTGCTTCGAATTTGTTGGTCCTGGCACAATAACTGTCAAGAACATATAAGCCTCTTTCATACACATCTAAGGAGGCAAATTATAAGGAGTAATTATAATTGTCCATGAAGAATATTGATGCCCGGATTGACCAAAAGGTTGGAATCCATCCGTCGACAATCCTAACCGAACATTTCGACTATCAACTGCAAAATCAAGATGGGTTTCATTGAAATGTTTCCATGCCAGTGCATCTGTTGGATGACTCATTACTCCATCTTCCTATTCGTGTTCAGCATGCCATCTCATGTGAGATGCAGTCACTTCAGAAGCATAAAGTCTCTGAAGTCTCAAAGTTAGCAGGAAATAATACATTCGCTTCCATGAAACTAATTTCTGTTTCATTAAACACTTTCTTAGTTTAAACCTAGATTGACCACAAAATTTGCACTCTTCTAAGTTCACGTCATCTCCCCAATACAACATACATCCCAACCGAAAATAATCAATTTTTTCCACAGGCAAACCAAGACCCCTAATAAGTTTCTTCATATTGTAAAAACTGTCAACCATTGTATGATCAGCAAGCAATGATTCATTATACCACTCCAGAATATTATCAAAACTACGATCCAAAATATGCCCTTCGCTCTTTATGTTCAATAGTCGAGCAATCGAAGACAATTGGGTCATTTTCTCACAATTTGGCCACAATTCTCGGTCAGCAGAATGTAGTAAGACAACAAAATTTCTTGCTTATGGGTTAGGTTCTTCTTCAACATTTTCCCTATTTGTCTCAAAGGTATAACTGGCCCCATCATAAACCATTTGCATGTACGAGTTTTTCAGTTCCATCAACAAAATTTCTTTTAAATCCAACCTCCCCTTCATACTCATTTAAGTTGACAGACGATTGTGTTTCATTCCTCCTTGAGGTGCTACAAATCAACGGTTCCCCATGTCTTGTCCACTGAAAATAATTGGGGACAAACCCTTTTCTCAGCAAATGCAAATTAACTTCATCAATCGTAAGGAAACATTTGTGTTTCCACTTCTGACCGCGCGTCGTAACGCTAGTCAAAATTAATTAACTAGACTACTACTGTAGCAGTGGCAAGTCTAGGTCGATCCCACAGAGAGTGCATGTAAAGTTCATGAAATAAAATTAATCGGTGTTTACAAAAAAAGGGGGTTTTGAATTTTCAAAGAAGAAAACAAAATAAAACTAGCTAATAAAACAAATTAAAGAAAATATGTAAAAAATGATAAATGTGGGGAATTTGGTAAGGACCCAGTTCTTAGGTTCAATCTCGGCCTACACCCTGACTAAGCATAATTTATTAATTTGTCGTTCTTTAACCTCTCCTAGAAACTATTAAAGGTGGGTTAATAATTAACCCGAGTTTTCCCTTAGGTTTTGTTTAATCAAGATACGATCGTTCATTAAACCTAACCACCAAACAACTTAGGATACGATCTCTAGATTTAATTAGGCGGTAGCATTACAAATTAGGAAAATCGATTAATCAAGGCAACAACCACATACGATGCGTCATTTAACCTAGGTCATGTTATCCCTAATGATTACGAATCATTAGTTGCTACGCATGAATTTCAATACAACAATTACGGATTATATCGAAATTCTAGCAATGAGTTTGCAATTAGTAATTCAATGAACATATTAAAATTATCAAATCACAATACCCAATAGGTTCATAAAAAATAACCGAATAATAACGAAAATTCGATTATCTATGGATAAAACCCAAATAAGTTAAAATCGGATAACACAATCAATTCCTAATGAGAGAAATAAACAACAAAATAATAATAAAAATACTTCACTCGGATCGTCGGTGTCGATTTTACCTCCGAACCGGCATCGGAACGTTCAACACTTCATGGGTCTTTTCTGATAAAAATGCTTCAGCTCCATGCTTAATCCCTAGCCAAAAAAACCCCCTTTAATTACTCACTATTCACTACTGCAGCTCTCACTATTTTCTTCCCTCTTCTGTAGCTTGGATGTGACCATTTAATGTGTCTCCACGCTTCTAATCTCACTATAGCTGTTCACCGTGTATTCCTTTGTGTTTGTTGATTTCCTAAGCCAAAAGCCCAAGCTTCACCAGTTTCTGTGCCAGCGTCACCGAGCTGCTGCCCTCACTGTAGCTTTATCATTTATTCCTCTGCTCAATTGAAGTTGCGCCGCACTCCCTAACTCCTTGTTTTATTCTCTGCCCCCATGTTGCCTCTCTTGTTCTATTTATTTATTGCTTCGTGTCTTGCGTGTTGTGCCCAGCTGATTTAATTTTCTGGCTTTCGTATATGACGTCACGTTGCTCTCCTCTCTTCGCCGCTTATTTCCTGGACGCTGTGTTTTTTGTGTGGCTCCTTGTTTCCGTGTGTCCCTCATTAGACAATTAAACCCTCTCAGCACTTACGCCTCTGTTTTCTCATGATGTCACGTCCTCCAATTTTTTCTCTCCACGCTCCTGGGTCCCCTCTTGGCTGTTTTTGCGCCTGCTCTCCCTTGCGCCGACACATTTAATTCCCTTTGTTGTGTGTTTCTGCTGTGGCCTCTTAGGTGAATATTTTTGTGTCTCCAGCGCCGCACTACTCCTCACAGTTGTTTGTTATTAGACAATTAAAATTGTCTGTTGCGTGACTTCCTAATTAAAAGGCCACTCCACTTCTATTGTTGTTTTATTGTGTGACTTCCCAATTAAAAGACCATTTTAATGTGCCACTGCTGATGCCCCTTTTAAGCCTTGTGTCCCTCGTTTTTGGAGCTGCTGGCCACTGTGATTTTAATTTAATTTGCTCTCTCAAAAAACCCTCCTTTTGTTATTATTTTTTTCTTCTTCTTCCATAAAAGCAAGTAGATATTAATCTTCGGAAAATGATCCAAATTTCGTGCTTTTGACTCACTTTAATTTCTTTGCTCCCAAATTGTACCTAAAATCAAATATGAATTAAAGTGAGTATTTTAATCATTTTTGTATCAATAATCGCTAAGTGAAAATAATTAAAAATATCAACAATTAAGCACATATCAATTTCCCCCACACTTAGCTTTTGTCCGTCCTTGGGCAAAACATCAAAATTAAGCTCGTTGACCCAAAACATCAACTCAATTTCCATAATTTTCCAAGAATATATAATCATAATCAAGGATGAATAACTTTAAAAAATCATAGCAATAAATCAACATTTCAAGCTTTTACTCATGATCAATCAACATTCATCATCTTCGAAAACTAAACAATCTAATGGTAGACTCGGAAAATGTGTTTAACCAAAATATATCTACAGGTATGCTCAATACCATTCATGATCATGAGAATCCACAACTTTGCATATCATTTCATTTCTCCACCACTAATGTTCACATGCAAAATCATGAATCAAAGGACTTTCCAAGGTTGTAATGTAGGCAAGGTTAAGGTGAGGTATATTTAGGTTAAGTAGCATGAAAGCCATCAAAGCTAATGAAACAAAAGTAACACTCAATCAAAAACTGGGTACCGTCAGTTATGACAAATGCAACAATTACATTTCACAATCCCATTCAGCTCTCATACACAACCACATAAAGCACATATCAATCCGAAGGAATCACTCATATAATTTATGCCAATGAAATCACAAGAGTGAACCTTCCAAGCCAACCTCTACCTCATAACCAACATACTCAAATAACTCAACCATTACAACTCTAGGAAGATGCATGAATCATAAACAACGTTGAAACACATATGCAATTCTTCCTTGATAAATTTATTGTAAACAAATTTTTTTCTTTTTTTCTTTTTTTTCTTTCTTTTCCATTTTCTTTTTTTTTCCTTTTTTTTCTCTTGTAAAAATTAAAATAAACTACATCAACATGGGAATTTCAATCATAAGACATAAAATAACATCCCAAGATTATAACCGACCCTCACATATATACACCCCCACACTTAGAATTTTGTATATCCATAAACTCAGTAATTACAAATGTTCCACTAGCTTGATGACTTGTGTAGGACATTTGGTTAAGTTTAAAAGAATAAAATGTGTTTTATACAAAAAGAAAGGTATAAAGCTCAAAGGGGATTATCAAAGGAAAAACCATGTCAATAGGGTAGGTTATTTGGCTAATGTAGCTTATGACAAACAAGGAATGCCTAATCATATCCATGTTAATGCATGCGATAAAAATGTGGTCTCAAATAGAAATTCAATGCAAAATCGGGACGTACATGTCATAAAGGTCACACATTATCAAAAGACAACGAGACTGATATAGATCTGTCAGTCAAATAAGGCTCAAAATCTCACCGGCTTTGTCTACCATTAGTCACTACTCTTCTAAAGATAATGCATATTGACCAATCACAAGAGCAAAAGTACATGTTAAAGTTGCTATGAAATTCTCCAGTCAATCCACACTCTAATCATGATCATATAATCCTAGAAGCAATAGAAAACGAGAAAATGTTTATTTCATTTTTTTTATTCTTTCTCTCATTTTGATTGAAAACTTAAAAAGTAAAACAAACAAGTTCAAAAACACACATGCATATAAAAGTAATGCGAAAATGTAAAGGAAAAGAAATTTACTTCCCTTGGGTTGCCTCCTAAGAAGCGCCTTTGTTTAGGGTCGCTGGCTCGACTCCTTTTTCTCCTCATGTGATAAAATTGTGATCTTCAGAAATTACATGCTGCTCTTCCACGTGAGGTAGTTCCGGATAGGGTCTTAGTTGATCATCATCCTTATTCAGCGCCTTCCCTATCCTCAGCTTCTCAATTTCGACTGAGTCCATACAATCCGGAAATATTTCGAACGTCTCTTCACCTTTTACTTCCTTATTCAATTCCTCCAATCTGTAATGTAAAGGTAAAAGGTTATTTTCAAAAATAATTATGGACTCAGTACTTACCTCCGAGCTAAAAGATGTGTCCTTTTCAGCTTCGAGCTCCTTCTTTACTTCTTCGACATAAACAATTCACTAAGGGTTGACCTCAAAATTCTCAAGCTCCTCATCACTTTGCAAATTTTTCGAACAGACTTCAATTGGATACACCTCAGGTTGATACGCCTGCGCCTCTTCTCGTTGCGATTCTAGGTGATCAAGGCTTAGTGCCATCTGACCCATTAGGTTTTCCATCCTCTGTTGGTGTGCTTTTATCTCTTGTCGGAATTCTTGCATTTCCTGCTGCATATCCTGTTGAAATTGTTGCATATCCTGTAGAAATTGTAAATTGTTAGCAGCCATATTATTAACAAGTTCTTCTAAATATGCAACTGAATTATGTTGGCCCTCCGGATCTTGGGCGCTAGAACATGTGTTTGTTGGAAATTGGCCACAATCCTCCTGGAATTGTAAAGTATTCTCCTGCAATTGCAACATCAACTCTTCCAGAGATGGACCGGAGTTGTGATAGGAAGCTTCTGGCCTGTACGAGAATCGTTGTACGTCCTGCAAACTATCATGGAAGTAATTCTGCTGATTATTCCATCCATAACAAAAGTTAGGTTGATCAGTCCAAACATTGTTATAGGATTGAAAATATGAGTTGTAAAAAAAATTACTTCCGTCCATATCAATTTTTTTTTTTTTTAAAACACCAAACAAGAAAATGAAAAGATCACGAAATAACAGGAAAGAAATCACTCACAAATAAATATATACAAAACACCAATTAAATCACAAACAAAAACTAAAACACCGCACTCCCCGGTAACGACGCCAAAATTTGACCGCTCGTCATAACGCTAGTCAAAATTAATTAACTAGACTACTACTATAACAGTGGCAAGTCTAGGTCGATCCCACAGAGAGTGCGTGTAAAGTTCATGAAATAAAATTAATCGGTGTTTACAAAAAAAGGGGGTTTTGGATTTTTAAAGAAGAAAATAAAATAAAACTAACTAATAAAACAATTTAAAGAAAACATGCAAAAAATGATAAATGTGGGGAATTCAGTAAGGACCCAGTTCTTCGGTTCAATCTCGACCTACACCCTGACTAAGCATAATTTATTAATTTATCGTTCTTTAACCTATCCTAGAAACTATTAATCGTGGGTTAATAATTAACCCGAGTTTTTCCTTAAGTTTTGTTTAATCAAGATACGATCGTTAATTAAACCTAACCACCGAGCAACCTAGGATACTATCTCTAGATTTAATTAGGCGGTAGAATTACAAATAACAAAAATTGATTAATCAAGGCAACAACTACATACGATGCGTTATTTAACCTAGGTCATGTTATCCCTAACGATTACGAATCATTAGTTGCTATGCATGAATTTCAATACAACAATTACGGATTATATCGAAATTCTAGCAATGGGTTTGCAATTTGTAATTCAATGAGCACATTAAAATTATCAAATCACAATACCCAATAGGTTCATACATAAATAATCGAATAATAACTAAAATCCGATTATCCATGTACAAAACCCAAATCAGTTAAAATCAAATAACACAATCAATTCCTAATGAGAGAAAGAAACAACAAAATAATAATAAAAATACTTAACCCAAGTTATCGGCGTCGATTTTACCTTCGAACTTGCATCGGAACGTTCAACTCTTCATGGGTCTTTTTCGATAAAAATGCTTCAGCTCCATACTTAATCCCTAGCCAAAAAAACCCCTTTAATTACTCACTATTCACTACTGCAGCTCTCACTATTTTCTTCCCTCTTCTGTAGCTTGGATGTGACCATTTAATGTGTCTCCACGCTTCTAATCTCACTGCAGCTGTTCACCGTGTATTCCTTTGTACTTGTTGATTTCCTAAGCTGCAAGCCCAAGCTCCACCAGCGTCTGCGCCGGCGTCACCGAGCTTCTGCCCTCACTGTAGCTTGATCATTTATTCCTCTGCTCAATTGAAGTTGCGCCGCAATCCCTAGCTCCTTGTTTTATTCTCTGCCCCCTGTTGCCTCTCTTGTTCTATTTATTTATTGCTTCGTGTCTTGCGTGTTGTTCCTAGCTGATTCAATTCTCTGGCTTGTGTATACGACACCACGTTGCTCTCCTCTCTTCACTGCTTATTGCCTGGACGCTGCGTTTTTTGTGTGCCTCCTTGTTTCCGTGTGTCCCTCATTAGACAATTAAACCCTCTCAGCACTTACGCCCCTATTTTCACATGATGTCGCGTCCTCCAATTTTTGCTCTCCACGCTCCTAGGTCCCCTCTTGGCTGTTTTTGCGCCTGCTCTCCCTTGCGCCGACACATTTAATTCCCTTTGTTGCGTGTTTCTACTGTGGCCTCTTAGGTGAATATTTTTGTGTCTGCAGCGCCACCCTACTCCTCACTGTTGCTTGTTATTAGACAATTAAAATTGTCTGTTGCGTGACTTCCCAATTAAAAGGCCACTCCACTTCTATTGTTGTTTTATTGCGTGACTTCCCAATTAAAAGACCATTTTAATGTGCCACTGCTGATGCCCCTTTTAAGCCTTGTGTCCGTCGTTTTTGGAGCTGCTGGCCACTGTGATTTTAATTTAATTTGCTCTCTCAAAAAACCCTCCTTTTGTTATTATTTTTTTCTTCTTCTTCCATAAAAGCAAGTAGATATTAATCTTCGGAAAATGATCCAAATTTCGTGCTTTTGACTCACTTTAATTTCTTTGCTCCCAAATTGTACCTAAAATCAAATATGAATTAAAGTGAGTATTTTAATCATTTTTGTATCAATAATCGCTAAGTGAAAATAATTAAAAATATCAACAATTAAGCACATATTAACTTCCTACATGGACATCTGATCTTTTGCCCATCCATATATGCAAATTGAGAACATGCATAATGAATAAAACCTTCAACTCCCTTAACAAATTAAGGATTAATGAAACCACTAGGAGTTAATCATCTTTACATCCAAGATCTATCCCAAAAACTCATATATGGAAAACTGTTAATTTAAATCGGTGAATCCATTGTTAGTATCATTCATGTTAGCCACATATAACAAAACATGCAAGGTAAGACTTCTGATCCAACATTAGAAGTTCAAATTCTGACCCCTACGCTCCTACTATTATTCACCTATAAGCCTCACGACAGCTCCATAATGGGTTATGGATTAAGGTTTATAGGTTCACATAAAAAAATATATTTAAATTGAATATATGACATATATGTTTGTAATCATATATGTCATAAGACACATATTGTTAAAAGTTTGATATTTAATGGATTATAAATATGTACTATTACCTAACTAAATAAGTATTCATAAAAATATGAATACTTATTTTAATAAATTAGTTTAACATATACAAAACAAAAAAAAAGTTATTGTATCGAAAAATGTGGACATAAAAAGTAAGCAAAACCTCATCATTTAAGAGAGCATCAATATAATAATGGATTCACATAATTAAGCTAATTGGAACAATAACAAAAGTCAAACTCATCCTATATAAATCCATACATAATCGAAGTTTATACGACAAACAAGTTTCACATCGTGTGAGGCATATCAATTAACAATACAGGAAGTTCAAATGCGAAGTTCATACACCCAACAAATAAACCAAGAGCAAAAAATGTAGTAAAAAACATAATCACTTACCTCAACCGAAGCGTAGAACGATCTTCTTAAAGTATGTCAATGAAGATGCTGATGACGGATCTAGAACTGATACAAATGCAATTTAAAATGTGGTTCAATTCATTGTTGACATCGTCTCTCCATATACATAAATGAATGTCATTTGAATACTTGCGAAAGCTTCTCTTCAATTTCCTTCAAAGTATAAATACTGGGGACAAAAGAGTTCCTACATCCAAGAACAAAATGGTTCACAGTTTAGAAAGCAGGATATATTAAAACAATTGCCATGAAATCTTATAATCAATGAAGGTCATAGACTATACTCAAATAAATTGTAATTAAGTGTTATCCTCAATAAATTGCATAATTATAAGTCCCCTACATAATAAGATCATAAGTTAATACTAAGGAGCTTTTGTTTTAATAATAAAATAGATGTCACATTTTACGAGGATCCTATTAAAAATTCGCCAGAATTTCCCCTATGAAATGGACATCCCCTTTTTGAAATAAGGGTCCCCCTGCATGTAAAAATACACTTCTATATCGACCAGTAACCATAACTCAAATTGGGTCTCCAAACTACATATGTATACTCAAATCAATCCATTAATGGGGACATTAAAGTTGGGCTATTAATCAAACAAATAAAGCTTCAAGAATAGCTAAAGAGATAGAGTCACCAAATAGTGCATTGGATATTTTTAATTAGAAGGATACATATTATATAGTCATTGGACAAATAGCTTACACCTAACAACTATCTAAAGGAGTTTTTGAGTTGGTCGTTAGTTGTCAAAGAAAAAGTTAACTTTCTTTCATTTTTTTCTCTCCCTCAATCTCTTTCTAATTCTTTTTAATCTATGCAATTTCATAATGTTATAAACTCTATATGCTTTTTGACTACATCAATTTAACATTAGTGCAAATTGCTACTTATATTATTATGGGTGACAATGGTCAAAGGTAGAAGAGCGCGTGACCATAGGAGGTTCAAGGAATCCATTAAAACATAAATGAAGGATTTTGAAACGAGATATGAGAACATTATACTAGAGTCAAAACAATGACGTAGTAACTTCAAAAAACTTATAGGCCTCAATATATCGAAGCCATGGGAAAAAACTAAAAGATAGTGTCATATGAAAATATTTCATATATAGGATGCGTCGTACCAAAAAGATTCAGTATATTGGAGTTTTCACATTTTGAAAAAAAAAAGGTTAAAGAAATGGATCTAGAAATGCAAACAAATATTTCCTCTTGATGGAACCCCTCCTGCATTGAAAGTGTAAAATCTAGAGAAGTAATTTGAGTTAGGAAGCATATTGTGGCATTAGTTGTACATGAAAAACAGATTGACTAATGAGGTTCCAAGTTAGGGGGAGTATATTTTGGATCTAAAATAACGTTTGTAGATCCAACATTTTTGGAGAGAGTTGGAGAATTGAAGGATTTCGTACAAACTATTTCTATAAAGAAATATTGTTTTAAGTTCGATGAATTGTCATATAATTTGTTGATTATAGAGTTGATTTGGTTCATTTGTTCCTAAAATCACTAAAAAGTGGCATTAAAATATGCAATGAATATGCTAAACACTTAAAGTATACAATTGACGTGTTATTTGGCAAGGAAATAGGAAATGGTATTTCAAACTTGTCAATTATGTATGATGTAAGAGAAGAAACATAAGTATCATTTTGGAAAAATATCCAATGCATTAAACACAAGTCACAACTACTTAATCATTACTTTTTTGTTTCAATATAAAATTTCGAAATCACAAGGAACATTGTTTATGTAATAAACAAACATTTAATTATTAAGCATTACTAAAGTTTATTTAAATTATTGTATTTTGAGTCATTATTTAACATTTTATTAAGTTAGGAGGGAACATAACTTTACTATAATGTCGTTTTCCTAATCTTTTGTATTTTTCCATAATTATATTTAAAAATTGGGTGGGTTTAAATATTCATAAATAATACGTATTTTATTAACTATATCATAATGTTATATTAAAAAGATTATTGTAAACAAAATGAACACCAAAAATTACTGAATTAGTAAATAATCAATTATGTCCAAGTTGATGATTAAAAGAGGTATGAAAAATCAATATTAATCACAACTTTTAATATAAAACAAATTCTATAAAAACCTAAAAAAGATGAAGTTTAATAGGTGGAATTGGTATTGATCTATCATGTCTTGTCAATAGTGATGGATGATATTCTCCATTGAATGCAAAAAAACAAAACATGCCCTTTAATGCATTCCACCAAATTCTTTCACACTTTCATGAAACTTAACATCATCTTTGTATCTATGCAAACTAAATTCTTTAACACCAAGATGGAAAACTTAAGTAGAGAAGTTAGAGATGGTACTAGGTTTGGACCCATTTGCCTCAAATTAATTAAATTTTAAGTTAAATTCAATCCAAAGATGTGTAATTGAAAGCATGCATGTGTACAGGACATATAGGCATTTTATCAAACACCTTATGTTCATCAAATAATCATCCCATTATACCAACCAAATTCACATTTTTCTCCTTCTATCACATACATTTCGACATAATACGTGGTTATCCATTCACAAAACACCAAAACATAGCAAAAAATCGAAGACAAAAACTAATTAATTAAACTACAACACCCACAGTAAACATTCATACCTCAACGAAAATGATGCCTTGCTCGGACAAGACGACTGGAAGCAGCACGATGTGACCGGAAGCAGCATGAATGGGATAGGACTTCACGCCGAAGGAGCAAACACGAAGGGGAGATGGGGAAGAAGAGAAGACAGAAGGGAGAGGAGTGACGGGGAGATGGGGAAGAAGAGGGTGCTGCTGTGTTTTAACCTAAACAAAATGGCGTCGTTTTGTTTAAGTGAATAACGTGCAAAGGTACGACAACGTACTGGTTTAAATTTTACCGACGATTAATTTCTGTCCCTATTCTCCGTCAGTAAAGACCCAGTTCCCGCCTTACTTGCCGACGGCTTTTGTTCCGTCGCAATTTTCAAATTTGAACGACACATGTGAAGACGGAATTATTTTTCCGTCGCCAACTATTTCCTTTTCCACGACATTTTACCGACTGATTACATAATTTCGTAGCAATGTACCGACGGTTACTGTTACGTCGGTAATATTCCGTCACTCAATTTTGTCAGGAAATTTTCCCTCCAATTATGACAACGAACATTTGGTCCGTCGCTATATTATGCGTAAATACCGACATAATTGGGATTACCGTCGCTAATTGCAAACGGGAACAATTCTGTCGGTAAGTTTCCGTCGCTACTTGACAGATTTCTTGTAGTGATCTTGAAATAATTAAATCGTTAATCAATTCGCAGACTATCCACAAATTTTTATACCTGCAAGTGAATAACAAATCAAAACTGCAAAATAACGAAGACATCAACGTTTGGTAACGCAGTTCCACACACTCTACCTACGTCTGCGGGGCCCTCACCCAGATTAATTACTTTCACTGTAGTTCGACAAAAATTACACAAGATTGATCTAACCCCGTACCATTCAATCTATGTAACTATCCCATAACCTAACTACCCGTGAAAGGTTTTCACGCCCAATAACACGACCAACTCGTGTTAATCTCGTCAGAGAATTTGCCTAACTATTTTTACTCAAAAGCAAAGACAAATAAATCAAGGAATGACAACTTTTCAAATCTGAAATTGTTCACCGATAAAATCAAGTTGCTACACCAATAAGTCATGCATCCATCAACAATAACACTCCTCTGTGCCGTAACCAACAGTGAACCTCAAGAACCCAAAGAATCAACAACTCCACATTACAGGTGAACTCCTTGTTAGAAAAATAATTGAGAGTGGGAAAAAGAATTGTTCAAAAACGCCTACGCAATCAGCCCAACAGAATAGCAAAAACAGAGCAGCAGCCACTCTCCCACCAAAATACGTTGTACAGCTGAAAACCAAAAAGAAACTTGTGCACAGCCAACAAAACCAAAAACTCCTCCTTTTTTAATGTCGTGACCCACGCAACATTTAATCACCAAAATCCACGCATATGAAAAAACCAAAAAGAAAACCTCCTGCAAATATTTTTCAGCAACCGTGTGTAGCTAGACTCCTTCCATAATAAGGAGATATCCCATATATGGATAATCTTTAAATATCAAGATACCACCGAAAATAGAATGCATATTAAAGAAAAACTTTTGCAGTGATAGGGAGATGTGGCAATGCAATCTTCAAGGCATATAACAAATCCTACATGTGGTAGTGCAATCTTCAAGGCATATAAAAATTCCTATATCCAATTTAAAATGCCAAAACCAATAAAGAATATATAAAATATATTCTAACAATCTCCCCCTTTTTGGCATTTTTGTCACAACTCTAGCACTCCACATAAATAATCATATTTGGACATATAAAGATGAGATTCACAATGCTCTCCCTTCATCAAACATCAAGTTTCAAAGAACACTAATCATCCAAATTTCTCCCCCTTGGGACAGAAAGATGCCAAAAAGTAAGACGAATAGTCAAACATATACTTGAAATCTTCCCCTGAATGGAACATTAACCATAAACAATCTGATGTCTCCTCCTTGAAACAAAAAACATAATCATAATAACCACCAATAGATGCAGCGGAAGAATCATAAGTATGCCAAGAAGACAAATTACCACCATTTAAAATACTAAGAGACATGCCCGAAAGATAGAGAGATACCCGAGAGAGTTCCATACAGATGAGAGAGCTGAAGACTCTTTGGCAGGGCCAAAAAGAAGTCACAAAGCAAACTACAAAAAACATAGGACGATAATAGCTTATACAATAGCCCGTATAAGATTTTCCTTTTCTCTTCTTCATAGTATTAGCACACTCCGCTTGAACATGTCCGAAGCTTTGACCCTCATGGCATTGAATTCTACTTAGTTTTCTTTCTCCTTTTTGAGTTTTGGCTTGTTTGAAGTTGTTGTTCGATGAGCTCCCGCCTTTTTGCCTAAACTTGGATCTGTCCTTTTTTACTCTTTTCAACCAATTACTGAACTCTCTTGTTAATAGCTCTACATCCTCATTCTCGTCGGATTCATCTTCTATATCATTCGCAATTTTTCCAGTTTTCACTTGTAGTCCCACTCCTTTGCTTCTTCTTTCTCGCTTACCTCTCAAAAGATTCATTTCGAAGTTTGTGAGAATTCCAATAACTTTTTCCAATGACAGATTATCAATGTCGTGAGCTTCCTCTATTGCTGCAATTTTTGGAATAAATCTCGATGGCAGCGATCTCAGCGTTTTCTTGACCAATTTCACATTAGAGTACTTCTCACATGCTGAAATCATTGAGAAGAGTCCTTCGTCAACAGCACTGAATGTCGCATGTATTGTGTTAGGACCCGATCTCGGGACCGGACCCCAACCAAAAAATGAAACGGAAAACAGAAAACGGACGCGGAAAGAAGCGAAATCGAATCGAAACAAAAGCGAAGTACGAATCGGATTCAAATCGAAACATAAGCACGGAAATGGAAAAGCGAAACGAAAAGAACGGAACGAAAATGGAAGTGGTAACACAAAAGAGAAAACAAATTCGAATTCGAATTCCGAAAGCGAAAGGAAAACAAATTCCGACATCCGAGGCGGACACTTTGGAACACTATCGCGTTGGAAACCCTAAGACTGATCCGATCTGAAATCCGATAGAAAAAATCATTCTTATTTGTTACTTTTCTCTTTAATCAATCTTATACAACTCTTATAACTCAAACAATATAATTTCCCCGCTTTCCCTTTTTGGAAATTCATCTTCATATAAAACTAAATTCATAAAAAATCTTCTTATTCTTTCACACATATCTCTTAAACTCATCAACTTACTCAAGTCCTATTATTTCATTTATCAATTTCTCACCTATGACTAAAATACAAACCAGCCCGCCCAATTTAACAAAAATTGGGCAGCATAACGGCTGTATTTTGAGAAACCCAAAACCTGCAAGGGTTCAAAATACACTTCTTTTATCACATCCAACCTTAACAACCATCATCGGACCTCCCGTCCGGAAGCAGAAACAAATGCAAATCTATACCTAAACACTTCCATAAATCTCAAATCAACCAACACAATCAAACACAATTATATTCATATCCGATCACATTCATACTTCAAATTAATATAATCAATCCAAATACAACCCAATCATCTTCATATACAAAATCCATACTTCATACACAAACTCAATTCCAAACATAAATGCATAATTCATATACATCATGAAACCAAAGTGGCATTCTCAAGACACGATAAAACATCTATTGCAAAAACCGAAATACACAAGAATACCTATTTTCCCAAAATATACAACATATGTCTAAACTCTTATTTTTACAAAAATCCAATTTCAACAAAAATACTATTACAACATAACGGACGAACTGACTTTCTTTCATCCGATCTCCTTCTTGATTACCTGGAGATGGGGATGAAAGGGGGTGAGCTCGACGGCTCAATGGATAACATATTTATAATAGAAAAATAAGCAAAAACATTTTTCCAAAACTTTTGTCATCTTAAAACTTCACAGTCTAACATTGGCAAGTTTCTTATTTCTCAAACTTTTTCACTTTTCAAATCATTCATAAACAATTTCATAAAGTTCACGGTTGAAAAACCTCAATTTCTCTTTCTTAAAATTCTCAAATTTTCTTTCCTTCTTCACAAATCATAAACCATTTTAAAACATGAATGCATCACATCTTAAACAAATTTAAAACACATAGCACATCAAAATAGTTTGGGTTAGTCCAAACGGAACGTACTGCACAATCCCGCATAGCGGTCCTGTGCAGCAGTGAACAGAACGTACTACACCTTCCCGCATAGCGGTCGGTATAGCCGTGAACTTATGGGAGTCCTTAAAAGGAACTCCAATGCCACTAGCAGGCAGGACAAGTGCACTTGACGTATCTTAAGGGACCTAACCAAACCTACATAACAGACATATTCATACTTGAAAAAAATCGGATTGCCCGAAGGCACATTTCGAAACTTAGTTCTCATATCGTGTCTAACTAGACACATTGACATTCACAACTACACATAATTTCACATAGCAATTTACATAACACATTCTCAATCATTCAAGAATGCACAATTTCCAAAACATTTAACCCAATGCCATTCTCATATTAAAATCTCAAACATTTAAACACTAAGAATGCAAGAATCATAGCAATTCCTTAAAATCATAAATCA
>JAOQMQ010087005.1:0-18555 GCA_027563845.1 Erythroxylum subrotundum | reverse complement strand
AAATAAATAAAATTCATAAATAATATTGAATAGTTTTTAAACAAATAATATTTAAAAATTGTATTTTAAAAATAATTTTTAAAATTAAAAATTATTAAATTAAAATGATTTTCAAAAATGAAAATATTAATAATTAAAAATACTAAAAAACGTCGCGGAAGACATTCTGCGACGTTTCTGTAAATGTCGCGAAATAACGTCGCAGATTGTCCAAACTTTTAGCGACGTTTTTTAAAACGTCGCGAAATGTTGGATTTTCTGCAAAAACGTCGCGGATACCCTTTGCCTACTCCACATTCCGCGACGTTTTTAGTGACTTTTTTTTAAACGTCGCAAATTCCCTTCTGCGACGTTTTATGAGCTTTTGTGACGTTTTAAAAACGTCGCGAAAGGCCTTCTTTTCTTGTAGTGACGAGAAAGTGATGCGCATTTGCCTATTGGGATCCATGTGCCCTAATGGTATATTGACGGCCGGTTTTTTCTTTTTCTTTATTGTCTGTGGGCGTAACTGCTTGATACTTTGAGTTACAAATGGTAAAAGTGTTTGATTGACACTTCCTGTCCAAGACCACCTTTCTTTTTCTTAAATTTTCCGATCATACTTCCACGAAGCTTCAATTTTTTTTTTTTTTCTTTCTTACGTACTCAGTTTCCTGTTATTCATCACAGGTTACACCTCTTCTCATTTTGCCCCAAAGCCAAACTTTCTGGACATCTCTAAATGCTTGAATTTCTCTTTTTTGCTTCTAGTAGTTGCATTTCAACTAATCCTTAAAATTGTTTAAGTGCAAATCTTAGAGCAATTAGTAAGGTTATTTTTTGTGATCAAAATGTTATAGGTTCGAGCTAGTTACGAAAATACTCTCTTTGTAAAAATATAAAGAAAAGACTGTGTACAATATATAGTGACTTTCATCCACCCCTCTCAAAATGAGAAGCCTTGTGCACTGAATTTACCATTTTTTTTAATTAGACAAGAAGTTTTTGCATGAATTCTTGGGTAATTTTAATAAATTGAAAAGAGAACTTATGAAGTATTCCATTAGGTTAAAATGTTAGTCTCGTAATATCAAAGTTATGGATAGAATAATTAATATTAATATTGTTAGGATGGACAATATCATGGCCGTCATTTTTTTAAATTATTTGATAAAAAGATATATTTTTTCTAAAAGATTAATTGAATTAGTTATAAAGCTTACTAATTCTTAAGAAGAAAATTAAGTATCAATAGTTGCAATTTAAAATTTTAAGCATGTGTCAATTGTGCACTTTAAAGAACTGTAATAATTTCAAAACTTAGAAATTTTATTATAAATCAAATTTAGGATTTTAAATTCTTCCGCATAACTTTTTTTATAAATTAGGATATTTCAAAATATAACGATGTATCTTTTATTAAATTTCATTTAAACTTAACTTCCATCTCATCGTCTTCCATCCTTTCATAGTATATTAAATGACTGGGCCTAGAGTTTGAACTACTATTTTTAATTTTTGTCACCTGCACATAACGGCCAGTAGTGGCAATGATTTTGTAATGATGGTGTAAAGATGTCACTGTCAGTGAACCTAAGCCAGCTAAAAGTGCAGGAAGATGCAGGAAGATTTTACATATCCAAATTTCAAAGTAGTTAAAGAAAATAATAATACTGTGAATCAATGAATAATGAAACATATCTAATGTAGCAAAGATCTTTATTACGACAATACAACTGATTACACACGGATGAACAGTTCATAGATACACAATCTTGATGGAAATTATTTATGTGGCAGTTCCTTTTCCTGATGGGAATCAGGAACATACAGGATATTTATATAGTTTCTAAATGAGGTAAGATCTGTTCAGGTTTATGTCTATTCCCTTGGCTCTACAATTTGGGTTTGAAAAACATGACCAACGCCAGGGCTGTGACCAGGTTTTGTGGGACGGAATTCATCATTTTGTTCTGAAATAAAATGGTTGATGCTGGAATGAATGGCTGATGATACCTTTGAGTGAATTTCATCGGATTCTAACGGATGGCCAACACCTGGGCTAATGCCTGGTGTTATTGACCTGAAATCATTCTGATCATACTCTGAAGTAGACTCACTTGAGACAGACCTAGAAATTTGGGTTATTCTTGGGAACAACTCTTGTTTCCCTGCCAAGGATCGGTGGTCACTAGGAGTAATGGGATTTGTGGCTATAGCAGGTTGAGAACTTTCTGCATTTCCTTCCGCATTTTTATGGTGCAAGTTGATAGTATTGCTGCTGTTGTGCTTTTGTGAGTGCTCTTTGATGGCTGCAACCTCCTGCTTTTTCATTGTTTTGATCGTCCTTCCTTCAGTTATTGGAAAATGAATGGAGATGATTAGTGCAAAAAGAGTAGCATATGTGCAAATATTTAGGGTTTGTGCCATTGCAAAACAAGATAGAGGTTAGATATTTTTCGTAACTATTGGACAAGAGAAGAAGCTCAAGGGTTGAATGTATGATAGTTTCAGATGGCTGAAGAATAATAATTCAAGTTGTAGGAAATTGTAGTTACAGGAGGATGTGCTTACTTGGGACTAATACAAGATGCAAGCTACCAAATAGATGCTGAGGTCTGGTTTCCAGGAAGGCATTTATAAGCCTAAAAAGTATGTCCAATGACATTCCTCGCCGCTAATAATTTCATATTAGAAATATGTGGGATAAGATATTCAATTTGGACGGCTTATACACTATGTCATAAAATAGTTCAAAAGGGTCAATGGAGTTTATCATATTAGATGTTTTTTTTTTCACATGACCTAATAAAAATTTTACTGATAAACAAAGTCTAAGAAAGTTCAATAGTACTTAATCTTACCTTAATTTGTAGAGTGGTGTTTCTAAAAATTTCCTACTTTGGAGATCTTCCTCCAAATTCTGCATGTTGCACTAGTGTTGCTTTATTGTTTAATAAGTCATCATCAATGTAGCAAAGTTTTCAGAGTTGACTTGATATATAATAATAGGAAGAGTGATCATTATATTAAACCGTCCTGTCGTCATCATGGTCCCTATGAAACTGAAATCCTGGTCACATAGAATACTTGAAAACGGTCCAACCTTTCAAATGACGTGGTAGCTTTGATCTCAAACTCAAACTTTGCTTCTTTTAATTAATGAAATTATGTCTGACAGTTTTACGAGTGGGCAGAACAATAGCCTCAATTGCATTTAAAAGTTTGTTCTTAACTACATCCACTCATAACTTTAAGTCTATAACCACGATACAAATATTTCAATTTTAATATTAATTATTTCATATATAATCACTATTATCATATATTGTAGGTTATACTACAGTTGCATTAAAGATTATAATAATATAAATGATGCAAGTATAAGTATGACTATTGCGGATGTAATTACAACAAATTGCGGCAACAAGAGGACAATTATAATATTTCACCTTGAGTCATATGATCATAACAACTACAATATTAGTTTTGCCCTTAATTTACTATTCAAGGTCTTGAATCCTTCTATAGGAAGTTGAAGCCTGATACTTGACCTTTCATTGAAATGAAATGTCACTATAATATTGATTGAGAACAGTACTGAGGGTGGCAGTCTACTAAATCAATACTTTTGTCGAAAGAGTCTCAAAATATCGTCGGTTTTCCCCACCACCAAAATACACCTAAATGATAGGGATTCGCATGTACTCTCCACTTACAGATGTATGGTATTAAATGTTGACGGTTTGTACGGAAGCTCAGAGATCTTTTTCAAGTGAAACACGTATGTCCATTCCTTCATTGTTTGAACCTCATTTTTAAAGTGTTCTTGTAAACTTTCTAAATGGCCTGAATCATTACGAGCTTCTGAAAGTTAAAGATTCCTTATGAGTGGTAACCAGAAGAAATTCAGTCCTTGATCAACTATTCTATATATATATACATTCTATCGATGTTCAATGATTTGTAATTTAGTGCAGCAATTCCAAAGATTCTTTAACTAGACAGCTCAAATTGTTACTATTTTATTTGCCAGTAGTGCACTAGTCCACCCCTAGTTTTCATTTGATAAGTTGGTACATGATAAGGGGTGAAAGTCTTCAAGTCTTCTAGGGTATTTACTATTTAGTTGAAATTTCATAAGTGCATTCTCTTGGGGAAAATCTTGCATATAATCAATATATGCACTAAATAAAAAAATGTTTTTCCACAATCCCAACACACGAAACCATATTGTCTGCATATGTCATGTGCATATTCTGCTTTTTTCAAAAGCTGTGCTTCCTCCTATATTCCTAAGTTACATTCCTAGTTGGCTAATCAGTAATCCCATTTCTTCACTTAATCTAAGCAAATTTCTGTAACAGTAAAATCCACTATACTTAATTGCAGGTTTCAAGAAAATGGTACGTGATTTGCCAGACAACTGCCACTAACGGAAGAGGCAATTTGGTTGGTCCTTAAACCAGCCGAAATTAGACCCACGTATAATTAATATTTAGTAGTAACATATTGAGAATTGATGTGACTTGAGGTATTTGGAGTTTTGTGTAGTGCTCTTTGAATACTATTCCCTTATCCTAAAATGTTTTTTATGATGTTCCAAGTTGTCGGTGACTGACTGTCTTTTCTATCAATTAAAAAACAACTTGGAAGTGCCAAATCGCAAATTTAGATCTCTACATCAAAAGAAATGCTCCATTGGCAGTCCCAGAAAGAAACTTGATGGCTTATAGAAGTCCCAAGAGTGGAAAAGAAATAATGAAGCATAGAAGAACTTTTTTGGCATGCACTGAAGTTCTTCCCTTGGTGCAGCCCTACTTGGAAGAAACCAAAGAATATGCCGCTAATTCCAGTTATGTACATTTTTGTGGGGCAGAAAGTTTTATCAGTCAAATCAAACAACTGATTGTTAAAAGGTTTGTGGGGCAGAAAGTTTTATCAGTCAAATCACACAACTTATTTTTAAAAGGTTATGTTTTACTTCTGAAAATTCTGAAGGAAATAATTTTGCAAAAATCTTGTTCAGCTGCGGTTGCTTTAAATGGTATCTATCGGTTGCTTCATATAAAACAATGATGTTAGCAACTGTTAATTTTTTAGCACAAACGAAAACTGAAAAATTAAACACGGAATAAATAAATAAACACCCAAGATTTGATAACGCAGTGTGACACACCTTGCGTACATCTACGGAGCTCTCACCCAGCTTAATCACTTTCATCGAAGAACAATAATTTTATACAAGGCTTTAATGAGCCGACACTACTCAACCTTGATACTATAATAGTTTTATACAAGGCTTTACTAAGCCGACACTACTCAACCTTAATACTATCTACTTGTTCTTACACTCCGTGAAAGAATTTCACTCCCAATAATATGATTATCTCGTGCTAACCTCAACAGAGGATTTTCACAAAACTGTTTAATAGTAAAGATGATAATTGAACAACTCACGTGCTTGAAACAATAAAGGCATAAACAATGACAATAGTACTTGATATAGAAAATAACTCCTATAAATATACAGCTTCATCAATGAAAGTTTGGGAAGTTGTCCACCATCAAATTTACTGTAAACCTTCGATATTATCAGTGAAACATCCCACTCACAGTAGCTTCGAAAACTCAACAAACAAACAAATGTTCCATCACCGAAACATCATAAACAAAAGAGCTACAACCACACGAAAACTGTTGGATTTTTTCACAAAAAACACTGATTAGATAGCCCAGAAAAATCACGCAACCTTGGAGAAAATACAACTTCCCAATCAAGATAAGATCCCCGAAAAATCAGCTACTAAAGATAGCTTAAAGTTCCAAAAAATACAGTTGTCAAGTCACCATATAATGGTCGTTTTTTTCCATATAAAACAACCTCTCAACAATCCAAAAATTTATGTTATTGCACATGAAATGCAACTGCCAAAGATGGAACATATCAACAAAAATCCAGTTGCCTGAGATAGATAGAACTACCGAAATAGGCTGTCAAAGATAGTCCTAAAATCACCAAAAATCTGCACATTATCTTCATCAAAATATGGTGATTTTATCTCAATTAAATCCTATCTTCACCAAGATTTTATCCCAAATAAACTTTATCTTCAAGAATCCCACGTAAGATAGATTACTCATCATAATGATATTCCTCAAATAACCAAAGATGTCCAATTATAAATAATGCCCAAAATTAATTAATAAGATATGTTAACGTATATCTTAACAATCTTCCCCTTTTTGGTATTATTTCTCACATATAAGAACTCCCTTTTAACAGGATAATTGGATACTCTCCCTAAATCGAGCATCGAGTTTCAAATAATTTCCAAATAACATCAAGTTCGTCAAGTTCACATAAACAAATGGCAAATAACTAAGGAAATAGTAATCCCAAGTTAACAAAACAGCCAACAATCATCCAAACAAATCGTCTAATTTCTCAAATTTTCTCTAATCATATGTTTCACCCCTTGCTTAAAATGTCTTCAATGCGATCAATCTCAGCAAATAATGAGGTATAACAATTAGCATTAGGTGCAGCGAAAAAATCACAAGCACATAGTATAATAGCATAAAGCTAATATGTCAATTTACTACCGGTCAAAACACTAGCCAATATATTATTAATCACATCAAAGTCATCTGCATACGAATGATTAAATTCATAAACCCCAAAAAGGCATTCAAATCACAATCAAATTTAATTGATCTCTCCCTCGCATACACCATATGAAAGCATATAGTTGTATCATCCAACACTCTCTTATCCAAATTAAAATAAAATTCTCACTCCAAATCAGCATCAAATTGTTGTGGTAATAAAGAAGTATGTAACAAATTCCTCTCAGACAACAACGCATCCAAATTAAATTGTTTATACTCAGCTAAATTTATAGGACGATCAAGAAGAAACCCGGTTGAAACGAGACTCTAAGCTAGAAAGACATCTCAGAACTTTCGTTCTCAATGTTGATTATTGAAGCATCAGAAAGCTGCTCGGTAGTCTGCATTAAACTATCAGCCTTTGAAGATTCTCTTTCATCTAATGGAACCATACTCTTTTCTTCAGCATCAGTTATCATTGGAACCAAAATAGAGAAGGATTGCATATCATTAGATGTGTAAGATGCATCAATACTAGATCCAATTTTTGCAAGAGTATTTAAAAACTTAATCAGCATATCCACTCTAGGTCCATGTAATAAAGAAGCATAATGCATGAGTTCATCCAGTCCACTAGACAAGACTCATAATATCTTACCAGCAAGGGCACGTAAATATATTCAAGAAGTAAATGTTTTCACAAAACATCTTAAAGCATTGCCTGGAGACCATTGTTGTTTAACCACAAAGCAATGAAACATTGAGGAATGCGCATTATTTCTTATGTAGAGCAAAAGATGCCTTCCATTATGGCTTTCAAGAAAGCAAAAGGAAGACCAGATGCATCAAAAACTAAAAAGATGCCTTCCATTATGGCTTTCAAGAAAGCAAAAGATGCCTTCCATTAAAACTTGGTTTGAATCAGATCACTCATGACTGTAGCTGCAAATGAAAATACACCTCCACCAAAATCTTTTGCTCTTCTAAAGATGGTATATAAGAATTGTAGCAACACATTCTCCTCATATCCATATATATGGAAAGTGTTCCCTATGAAAGCATATTTCCTAAACTCATACAACTCACGATATAGAGATAAACCAAGATAATACTTGAAAAACCAAATTATAGAAAACCCAAATCTTCCTACAGATCTCCAAACAAACATCAATATTTTCTCAGCATAACTCCATAAATTAAAATCCAAAAGCAAAACTCTCAAATCATCAAGCTGAGCCTCATTTTCACATCAAATATACCATTCAATAAGTAAGGAAAAGTCAGATACACACCAATCACCTAAATCTTAGAAAACCCATAAATCAAAAACTCAAAAAGACTAGAAGTTAACTCCTTCAAACCCTGCTTTATTTGTTTTTTTAATAAACAACATAAATATACTTCAAAAATGTAAAGCACATAATCCCTATGCCCTTGAAGAAATTCAAACTTGGCCTTATTTCTTGATATATTATCTCTGTCATCAACTGTGTGGTTGGTTTCTTCCTCCGAAGCAATCAACTAGTCCTCTATTTGAAAAGTTTCTTTTTCAGCAGAAACTAACTATGAATCTGGAAAGTTTCTGATTTTAGCTTCATAGCGTCTCTGTTCTGATTTGTGAAGCTGATTTTAAAGGTTTTCTTCTACCACCAAGTTGGTTTTTAGACCATTCACATGAAGAACATTTTTGAAGTGTGGTAATCTATCCACGCAAAGAGTCCCTATTCCAATAATCATGGCCTTCTTTCCATCTCCAAAAGTAACGGGGCCATCCATACAACTATGATAATCCATCAAGTTGTTTCTTTCACTCTTTCGAATCCAAGTATGCTTTGGCAACATAGGCTGTTGCTGAAAATTGGCCAAAAGGGCTAAATGAACCTTAACGTTTACAATGATGTACAAAATAGACCCTAACGTTTTATAGTGTTCAAATTGAACTCTTTAGTTTGTAAAATGTTCAAAATGAACTAGAACATTTGGAAAATGTTCAGATTAAACCCTGACCACTAATGGTGTTAGGGCACCGTCAATTATTTCTGACGTGGTCCAAAAAATTGCTAATGTGTTTTTTAAAATTTTTTGTTATGGGATCCACCAAAGATTGATGTGGACATTTTTGAAATAAAAGTGGGCCCATCTCCAGTTAAAATGTCAACTATGTTCTTCACCTTCTGTCTCTAGTTTTTAGTCAAATGACCAACCAAAAATTCTTATTTTCATTTCTTGGCTCTTTTTCTTTCTAACGGAATAGGTTCCTATTCGAACACAAAATGAACAAGAACCTGAGATGTGTTATGGCTCAGACATGTTGGACTAGCTTGTAAGATCTATTTCAATCCTACCTTCTTTACTGGAAGATCCATGTAAGACCAAAGACATCAATACATCACATCAATGGTGGGACAAAAGTTAGGAAAGTTGTCAGGAACGAATCAATAATCAAACTGGTCTTAGCAATAGAACCAACAAAATCGATGCCAGTATAAGTAGCTTAGTAGCACAAAATGATTCTACAGTATCTAATACTTCACAATAACTATCGGCTAGCAGCTCATAGTCTCCAAGCATTGACTCATTACTTATAATTCTCAGCGGCCACCTCCTCTTCAGCCTATATAGGGTCGATAAATTTTGCTTCTATTGAGCCAAAGTTTTCCAACAATCTTTGCTCAAATTCTATGAGCTAAGTCCTTGATTTGCCTTTCCTAAAAACATAGCAAATGCTTCTATCCTCCAAATTCTCACTTTAGAAACAGATCGCTCTTGCACTATACATATTCTTGATATTAGAGTCTCTCACGGTGTGCAATGGCCTACACTTCTTGAGATATTGACTCGACGACCCGAAGAGCCTCCACCACTGGTAAGCACTATAGTAATTACTGCCCCTTCTAAAACTGACCAAAACATAAAGATCCCATCTTTTATCAGACCTCCAGGAGACAATGTTTCCATGAGGCTACTTAGCTTTGCAAAATCTATGAACATCAATTTGCAAATCAATAGACTTGATAATCATCCTTTACAATTCACCATTCCACAAGTTATCAACACTAACCATAAATAGACCCTAATAGTTTATGCCCAATTTTGGCTCCATCATTTGAAACACAATACCTCAGATGAGAGAACTGAGTTCTTGAGAGTCTTGAGAAGCCTATAACCAAAAGGTGTGATACTCATTGAAAACAATATGGATTGTAGTTGTAACACTTGTGGTGATTTTTCCACAAGATTTTTAAGGAGAGTATAGTATCTTTGGAGGTTTTTAGATAGAACAAGCTCAACTTTCAAAGGCTGCGAAAGAGAAGAAAGGAGGGATGGAAAGAGAAGCAGCAAAGGCATTAACAATCCACTGTGAGATTAATGAAGCTAAAGAGAAATGGTGTAAAAGGATGAAAGGATGATAAACACTCTTTATTGACCCTTACTAAATGATGCAGAGATTTGGATCTAAAGAATGGGATTTTCTAAGAAGGGATTCTTTGCAAATGAATTAGGGAGGCCTATAAATAGGCCTCGCTCACATGGTTTTAGATTTCCAGCCTCCTTTGCCCCCTCCCTTTCTGAACATGGTTGCCGTAATTGCTGACCACCTATCATTTCAACAATCTCCCACTTGAAGATTTGATGGAGTATTAATCATATATTCACATCATTTTTCTATCTTGTCATTTTCATGTTGCTCACGTCCCTATCAGGCCATAAGAGGATCAATACCAAATAAATTTGTTAGTATTGATTGCCTTTGTCATGAAATTTGCTAAGTTATCTTTGGTATGAATTTTTTGCATATCTACAACTCCTTCAACTTTTTTACAAATGAAGTGATATTGTACTTGCATGTGTTTGGTCTTTAAATGAAATGTTGGATTCCTTGCAAGATGCAAGGCACTCTGACTATTATAGAGCAAAGAAAATTTTTCTTGTTTGTGTCTGAGTTCTTCCAAGAGCATTTTCAACCATATTACTTCTTTACTGGCTTATGTAGCTACTACATATTTTGTTTTTATTGTTGACGTAGTAATAATTGATTGCAATTTTGAAACCTAACTTAAAGTTCTGCCAGTAAGTTTAAAGATATAACCTGTAGTAGATTTTCTTTGTCAAAATCACTTGTATAATCTGAATCAACATATCCACTAACAATAAAGTATGATCCTCCATCACATAATGCAACATCTAAGGTTTCCTACCAAGATCCTTAATGTATCTTAAGATCTTCTTTACAGAAGTCCAAGGCTCTTTACCAAGATTCGTCATGTATCAATTAACCACTCCCACTGTATGTGCAATGTCTGATCTTATATAGATCATAGCAAACATTAAACTTTTCACTACGGATGCATACGATACTCGAGACATCTCCATCCTCTTCTTCATTATTAGGACTCATTTTAGAGGAAAACTTAAAATTAACAAGAAGTGAGGTAGTAATTGGCTTACAATTTTGCATATTGAAAAGTTGTAAGATTTTCTTCAAATAATTCTTTTTAGAAAGCCAAATCTTCTAATTATTTATGTCTTAGTGAATTTGCATCCTTAGAATCTTATTTATTGGTCCCAAGTTCTTTATATCAAATTCCCTAACCAATTATGCCTTTAAGTCCTTGAAATGATCATTGTTGGGGCTTGCGACCAACATGTCATCTACATAAAATAGAAAGATAATGAAATCATGTTCAACATGTCACTTGCATTGAGTTTGTTGTATCCAAGGCTTATGATAAAGGAATCAAATCTCTTGTACCAGCATCTTGGCGTCTGTTTTAGACCATACAAAGATTTGCTCAACCTACAAACTAAGTTCTCTTTGCCTTTTTCTTCAAATCTTCTGGGTGGAGCATATAAATTTCTTCTTCAAGATCTCTATGAAGAAAAGTTATGTTTACATCTAATTGTTCAAGATGTAAATCAAATGTAACATACATTACTAAGAGTACTTGGACTCTAGTGAGTCGAACCACAAGAGCAAATATTTCACTGAAGTCAATTCCTTCTTTCTGATCATATCCTTTCACTACCAATTGAAATAACCTTAAATCCGATGTTACCTTGGGGTTATTTCAAAATTTAACCAAGGATTGCATATAGTGTAACCTCATGTCGTTCTCTCTGTGGAATCAAAAAAAATGAAATTAATTTCTTAAGTAACTAAATGCAATGCAACCTAAACTATAGAATGGGGTGTGATTTGATCAATTACCCCTAAAATTGCAATGAATTAGAATAACATAAAGGATTTGTTTTTGTTATTTTAAATTTAAAATGAGTGATATAAAATGGTAGTGAGTGAATGTAAAAAGAAAAAAAAACACAAGTAATTAACAATGATGCAAGCAATCATCACTCAAATAGATATTAAAGTTTAAAAGATGAATCAAGAGTTATAATTAAGCTTTTAATCCAACAACTGAGCCACCTCAAATTGCAAAAATATTTTCCAAAATTCTAATCTATTAACTGCCATCAGAATAGTAAAATAGAACCAAGGATACTAAATCTAATGCTCAATTTTTACTCAATAATTAAGAAAACAGAATTAATACCAGCAACCGATATAACAATCCAATCATTCAAGTCACTTTGAATAATCACCAAACATTCAATAAAATCTCATTACAAAGTCTTGACCCAAATCAAAATAATGAAATTGAACCAAAATCAGCACAATATCAGTTGCTAAACAATAACCCGACTATAGAAATCTTCCAATTCAAAGATATAATCCATACATAACTCCAAATAATTAAATAGTTATCCTAAGACCTAGGAATCACTAAATAAACAAATGGGTAGAAGATAAATGCAGCTTAAACTCCCCTATAAAAACCCAAGCTCCTACCATTGCCATTGAATCAGAGGATTAGGATGAACTAGCCACGAAAAATCATGGAAGATGCTAGATACATTAAGCTCCGATGGTCAGCTATGGAAGGTGGGAATGGTTTAGGTTTGTGGGAGATGAGGAAAAAGAACCGAAACCTAGACCCCCTTTCTCTATAGAACACCCTCATATGTCCTGCTCCTCTTCACGTTTGCGCTTTTCTTCTATTTCCCCCAATCATGCACATCTGCCACCAGCTCTTCACGTTGTCCTTTTCTTTTCACGTTCCCTAATCACGCACAACTCCACCACGTTTTCGTTTTTTTTCCTTCTCTGCGCAGAAGTCACATAGACCACGCACGCACCTCTCTTCTTTCGCCAGATCATGCACACCATGCCTATAAATGGATGTGACAATTTTATTTCATGGTTTTTGGTCCACTGCCTTCCTGTTCACTCAAAACCCTTCTCTCTGCTGTCATTTTTCTTCTTCTTCCAAACCACACTGTCGTTTGGATCACGCACGCCTCCAGCCCACGCTGCCATTTTCTTTTATCCTGCTTGGGTTTTGGACTGCTGTTTATTTTTCTCTGTTGTTGTGTTTTCTTCTATCCTGCTTGCGTTTTGGTTGCTACTGTTGTCTTATGTTGGGTGTTTCTTCTTTGTCTTTGTGGATCACTACTTCCTAATCTTTTTGAACTCTAATTTCTCCAAATACCCTACAATAAAAATTACAAATAAAGTAGCATCAATTGTCCAAAATCAATTTATCATAGTTAAACATGAATTAGATGTTTAGGGGGCAAGTCAAAATAGAAAAACTGAAGTCATAACAAGGTAGCCGTACTAGGCATAATAATTCAAGTAATAATCAAATAATTCCATAAAGACCAATTATAGTGACAAAAACCCATCCAATTGATATGAAAATATATATAAATAAATGAGTTTGTCACCAATCTTCCACGATATCTCTCCACTTGATCTTTGCCATTGCACTTAATCTTGAAAACCCATTTATTTCTAATAGACTTTTCTTACAGGTGGTAGTGGCACGAGCTCCCAAGTCTTATTCTTACGAAGAAATTTAATTTCTTCTTGCATTGCTACCTTCCACAAAGATGCATCTGAAGCTCTCATTACTTCTTGAAGAGTTGATGGATCCCATTCCTCTGTTAAAAGAGAGTATGTAACATTACTCTCTATAATGTAATCAGAATGCCAATCTGGTCACCTTTTTGTGCAATTTGACCGGTGAATTTTTGGAACTTCATCTTCAACTAGTTCTTGTGCCTCGTGCTCTGGTTTGGCTATAGAATAATCTTCTTATTCAACTTCTCTTTCCACCTGTACAATTGTAGTCTTCGAATTTTCTTTTGAACTGTTATCATCTCCTTCATCCCTTTGTAGTTGATCTCCTACAAAGGCAACATCCCTGCTGACTATGACCTTATGGGTAGTGGGATCCCATAAGCGATACCCCTTTATTCCATCAACATATTCGATGAGTACGCATTTCCTGGATTTTGGATCGAGCTTTGAAATTTCATGTGCCTTGTATATCACATACATTGGACTTCTAAATATATGAAGGTTTGAATAATCAACTGGTTTACTAGTCCACATCTCCATCGGTGTCTTTGACTTAATTACAGTTGTCGGAGAATAATTCACCACATAACAGGCGTTATTAACTGCTTCTATCCAAAATTTCTTTTGTAAGCCTACAGTTTTTAACATCACTCTTGCTCTTTCTAACAAGATTATGTTCATCTGATTTGCCACTCCATTTTCTGAGGAGTTTATAGTATTGTGAACTGTCTTTTAATCCTTTCTTGCTTATAGAATCTTTCAAAATCATCACCAGTATATTCTCCTCCATTATATGTCCTCAAACACTTGATCTTCTTTCTAGATTCAAACTCAACTCTCTCTTTATGGACTTTGAAGACTGGAAACACATCTGATTTTCTCTTGATTGGATACACCCAACATCTCCTGGAATAATCATCAATAAATGACACAAAATAATTTGCTCCTCTTAAGGATGGAACCAGTCTTTGCCATACATCAGAGTGAACCAATTCTAGAACAACCTTGCTTCTATAATTTGATATGTTGAACTTCAAACAATACTGCTTACTTGTAATACAATTCTCACAAAAAGGAAGTGACACTTTTATAAGTCCAGGAACTAGCTTTTGCTCTGCAAGGATTTTCATTCCTTTTTCAAATATATGCCCAAGTTTTGATGCCACATCATTGCTGATCTTTCACTTGAACTACTTAAGACAACTAATGCTTCAGCTTCCTGCAAAGTCTCCCCCTTTTCAGAATATACAAATTTGCAGTTATCATTTCTCCCTTCATAAGAACAAACGCTCCTCTTATTATTTTAATAATCTCATTCTCACAATCAATCTTACATTTAATATCATTCAGTTGTCCTATAGATAATAGGTTCTTCTTCAGGACCCCCATATGTCACACATCTTGAATAGTACGAATTGTACCATCATAAATCTTCAGCTTGATAGTTCTAATGCCGACGATCTTTAAGGCATGATCACTGTAGCAGTACACAAATCCTTCAGAGATAGGTTAATAATAATGGAACCATTCTCTTTGAGATGTCATATGAAATGTAGCTCCTAACTCAAGAAGCTATACTTCACCAAATCTTTTCCTACCTTCATTAGTTGTTGCTGCTCCACAAGATAGAGCATCTTTGTCATCAGAACAATTTTACACATTTACTTGAGGATTGGAATTTTTCTTTAAATTCTAACAATCTTTCTTTAGGTAACTGTCTTGCCATAATTGTAGCATTTTAAATTCTTCTTAATTTTTTATTTTGATCTATCATAATTATGGCTTGTATTTTGACCTCATTCTATTGATCTCCCTCTCTCACCACTGCCAAGGCCTCCATATGTTGTGAACTTGCCTGCCTTTCTTCCTTGTTCTTGCATCAATTTTCCTTTTCTAGGACAACAACTGCAACATTATCGAAGACTAGATCATTCATAAGGATATTATTTGTTAAGTTGGTGAAGAGTTGATCATATAAATAAGGTAAACTTTGAAGTAGAAGCTCAACACGTTCATTTGACTCTATTTTAGAACCCAACAAAGTGAGTTGACATAATAGATTATTCAAGGTATTGATGTGCTCTATCACCAAAGTAGAATCCGCCATACAAAGAGTATAGAGTTTCCTCTTACAAAAAATCTTGTTGTGTAAAGATTTGGCCTCATACAATTTTATGAGATGATCTCAAATCTCCTTTATCGTCTTGCTCTCTTCTATGCTTGACAACACTCATTTGTTGGTGACAGATAAAGATTTGCAATAGAATTCCTGTCCATTTTGTTCCACTTGGTATTATTTGTATATTCAGTTTGCCTCACTTATAGCCACTGAGTAATTATCTTTTCTCAAGATAACCTTCATTTTCAACTTACACAGTGAGAAATTACTCCCGTTGAAATTTCCTATCTCAAATTTTGTCGCCATTGCTTCTATCACAAACTTTTTTGATGAAATAATCAGCTCCCACTATTTTACATAAATAGTAATAGTACACACGAATAGTAACTGTACATGCAAATAATGATCGTACATGTAAATAGTAATAGTACACGTGAATATTGCCCAATATCTTCAAATAATAGTGTAACTTATTTTCTGATATGGAGGTTCCACTATTCAGTGGCAACCGCGGAGCATACAATAAGTAGACCTATACACTCAAACCGGACTCTGATACCACTTGTTGAGAAAATTAACCGAATTAGAGTAGGATCATAGCAAACAAATTTGAGATAATTAAATACACAAATTTTAAGTGGAAAGTAAAAACTATAGGCAAGAGTATAAAAGTTTCACTATAAAAAATAATAGTAGTTACAACATCTTTATATTTTATACAAGAAATATGATAAACACTCTCTATTGACCTCACTAAGTGATACAGAGATTTGGATATGAAGAATGGGATTTTCTGAGAAGGGATGCTTTGCAAATGAAAGGGGGAGGCCTATTTATAGGCCTCTCTCGTGCGGATTTGGACAACTAAAAATTAGTTATCCAAGCTGCAATTTAATTTCCAACCTCCTTTGTCTCCTCCTTTTTTTGACCACGGTAGCCGCAATTGTTTACCATCTATCATTCCAACAACTTTTAGGATAAAGTTGGGTTAAATTCTAATATAGATATGTTAGATAGCTATTTAGACACCGTATACAATAGTTACCTATATAATAGTTTCGATTAAAATGATTTGATAAAAGTCTAACGATTTTTTTAATTTCAAATACAATAAGATATTTATCTAATTTAGAATAAAATAAATTTAAATAGATAGAAAGATAGGAAAGATTTGTATCCTTTACCAGTAACTATTTTTCCCCAAAGTATATATAATAGCTTTTCGGTGTCATCACTATTCGATCATCACTAATATTCACATGATAGAAAATTTTAAGTATATAAATAAACACAAGATCTTTTTATTTTCATATCCATCATTAATCAACCAAATTATTTACTTGAATTTAATTTTCTTTTTAGTAGAAATTATCCCTTTTATTTATTTGTGTTATGATCGAATGACCTTCTTCTGTTCTAAATTATATTAAATTAAATTAAATTTACTTTTCTATAATTGTCTCATAAAATCATATGAAAATATTCTTTTAGTAATATTTTAAAGTAACAAATCTTAAACTTAATTCTTAAGAATTATATAAGGGTCTTAAGAGTATATTACAAGACTCACATAACTTATAGAGTCTCACACAATGTAAATTTTAAGGATATATTATGTAACTTTTAAGGTCTCATATATTTCGATTTAGAATAATTTCTTAATTTTTGTAATACTACATTAATGATGATTCATTGAGAGTAGATGAAGACTTTTATTATTATTTAATTTTAACATATCAAATATACAATCACGTTGAATTTCTTAAATAAAAAATTATATGTAATTTTATCAAGGAATCAATAGATTAAATTTTAAATAATTTATCTATAAGGAGTAAATCTATTTTTAATGTAAAATTTCAATACATTATGTCTTATATGTGCGCGTGTGTGTATCCTAATTCTAATAATTTATTTCGTATAATATGAAACTTATCTTAAACTTTTTAGCATATAAATATTGAAATATTAACAAGGAAGAGAACAAATATTTTTTATTTTTCATAATGTATTTATATAAAATATAAAGATAAAAAGTTCATTGTTCTTCGTACACTTGTCCAAATTTCGAATATAAAAAACAAAAGGTGGTTTTCACCCTCATCAATGAGTCAAATCTTGTAATACTTTAATTTTAGTTAGTTTTAATAATTATATGAAGAGTCTTTTCTCAAATTCACTATTTTTTGTATGACTAAAACATTATTGATTGCAAAATCACTTGTTTTGAACATTGTCTTCTTTTCTGTACACATAAAGGAATGAGAATATTATAGATACATTTATTGAGTTTTTTCTAGCACGATGTCATACTCCCGCTCACTGCACATGTTTCAGATACCATCTCTAATATTACATAGAGTTGGAGTGAGGTTTCCTTGGACCTTCTCCGATATTTGCCCCCCTAGCTTATCTCCCTAATGGCTCCTCTCCTGATAGCCTGGAATGGCTAGCCAGCTCAACCTAAATGCTATATCAATGCGTCAGCCTACCAATTCTTGCGTCCTCCTTTACCTGCAGTTCCTTGATATAAGTTGATTTGGTCCAAATTCAGTAGTCCCCGCTGCTCATTTATTCTGTGGCTTGCTTTCCTTCAGAAGTTGCCTACCCGGGATAACCTTTCCTTCCTCTATATTCCTAATCATTGTTCTTTGTGTCTCTCAGCTAATGAGTCCGTAGATCATTTATTCTTTGCCTGTTCTTTCTCCAAAACTATTTGGACCCATTGCCTTTCCCATTTCAACTTGGCCACTTCCAACTCTCCCAACCTTTCCACTATCTTGTCCTGGTTTTTAGCAGGTTCCAGTACTACACCTTTCTTCCTTCTACTGCTCTCTACCACCACTACATCTGGAAAGAACGTAATGCCCGCACCTTTAAAAATGAAGCCTTGGTGGAGGAGAGAGTGATTTCTGGCGTAATC
>JAOQMQ010086937.1:0-18578 GCA_027563845.1 Erythroxylum subrotundum | reverse complement strand
GCTGAATAGTATTTGAACTTTTAACATGCATTTGTGATTAATTGGAAATTAGTGATGGTGAATCTTGCATCTGCTAAGTGGTGGTTATAAATGGACACAAACCTGGTATTTCAACACATGTTTCTAAAGTTCTTTTTGTTTATCAGGTTTATGCAGAAGGACCTGCCCGTCCTACCGGAGTAGCAGCTGCCATTGCCATGCTAATAGGTCCTGATGCACCTGTTTCTTTTGAAAGCAAGTCATATGTCTCATGTTTATGACTTCTACAAACCTGATCTTGTAATCCTTAGGTATGAGAAATTTGAGGGCAGTCAATTCTCTGTTTTTGATGTGGATTATGTTGTTTTTCATTCTCCTTACGACCAGGTAGAGAACTTATTATGATCATACGTGTACTTGTACCTTATTTGTTAAGTACAATTCCTTAATATTGGCATTACTAGGTCCTGAATTATTTAATAATTACAATGTTGACTGCAGCTTGTCCAGAAAAGCTTTGCTCACATGTTGTTTAATGGTTCAATCGCCAATGGTCACTGATGGGTCAAATTCAATGGAAAACAATGAAATCGCAGTAAATGAGTTCTTATATTATCAAGTTGTGTCTTTAGCGCTAAGGCTTTCCCATTGTAATTTTCTTTTCAAATAAATGTCTCTTAGTAATTTATTTGTTACTGGCTGAATTCATAAAGTTTACTTCTATTGAGTAATTTAAGTTTTCTCAGCAATTGGCAATTGCAGAAGTAAATATGAAATCTAATCATAAAGAAAAACCCTGTAGATGATAAAAAAAGTTGCCGATGGTTTCCAAGGCATTAGAAGTTTAGAACGCGCAAGGACATCCTAATTAAGATGCCAACACCCCACTGGGACAAAATCGCGATGATGCTTAGAAAATTTCTAGAGCTTTCTGATGTTAATTGTATAAAAGCTTTATCGTAAACATTATGTTAAAACTTTGGGACAACTATCTTACATATCACAAATGTAAAACCGGCTGTTGTGTTACACTGGTATTAATATAAATGGCAGTTAAACGTGTTGTTAAACTTAAACTTCATTTGAATTCTTTATATTTTATATTTGGATGTATCACTATCATTATCACCATCACTGTCGTCATTATTATTATTATTATTAGTATTAGTACTATTATTATTCTTTATTATTATTATTATTATATGTTCTCTGTTTTTTATTAGAGTTATAAACTTAATTTTTGTAGAATTAAATATCTAAAATGTAAATTCTTATAAGAATATTCATTGAAATACTAAAATATATAATATTCTTATTCTTATATTTTTTTAAAGTCATGTCCTTATAAGTCATTTTACACTTAAACAGCTAATACTAAACAGCTAATTTTACCAAACATCTTTAACAAACAACTAATGCAATCCGCTGGTCAAATCAGCTGATATAATCAGCTATCAGTTATCAGCTGACTGTCAAACAGGTCAATATAAAGCTCATCATCGTCTTTTTCAAGGAAAAAAAGGAAACAAGTTAGAGAACACCATCAATACAAAATTCAGTTCTTTTTCCAGTTTTCATATTATGTTTATTTTGATTTTCCAGAAGTTGATCTTTAGAAGTTGAATAGCAGCAGTAGCTGGTTTTGGTTTTTGAAATACCCGAAGCTAGTTTCGGAATACAAATGAGAGTGAAATCAATTTTTTTTCAAACACAACAAATCTGTAGCCAGTCATACATAAATTCGTGTGAAGCGTTTATTACAATCTTGGAGAATCATTCAGACTACAATTGAAGACCAGTAGTTGCAAAATTTTTCATCTTGTTGAAGCCTACGCGAACAGTACTGGAAGTGCTCGACGAAAGTCCTCAACCAGGACCTCTGTTCGTCAGGTTGCGCAGTGAAGATGCTTTCTTTAATCCTCGAGAGGGCATCTTCAAGAGAGATCTTGTAGTGGCAAAACTTGATCACAGCCCTCTTCTTCCAATAACCCCGAGAAGGAAATGGCATCCACAATTTAATACAAGAAGCTTGTCTCATCAAGTTTTGCTGTGTTATATATGCCTTCTGTGATCAATTCAAGTTCCAATATATTCTGTAAATCTGTTGGTAGATAAATACTGCTACAGTGTTATTCTTTACTGCTTAAATTTACACATTCCCTGGCATAATTTTCTTTTTGGTTACTACTTGCACTTTGACCTTTACTCTCAATATGACTGTTCGTTTGTTGGCTTCCTTAAATTTTTTGTAGTTCTCTTTTTCTCTGAACTCTTTTTCATTCTTACTGCAACACTGGGCAACAGCTCAATGATAAGGATTATTTTAATAAAGGAGTTACATAATATTTTAAAAGAAAAACTAAATATGAGATAGATCCAAAAGATCAAAGAAAGATCACAACTAGAGGTTGGCTTCAAGGATTAGGAAGCAGTAATGCTTCCTCATGATTTTCTCTAAGGCCTGACTTCCAGCATTAGCTTAATCAGGCGATCTACTGCAACAGAAGAAGATCTACCATCAAGAACTGCTTGTCTGCTCTTTTCACTCATGACTTTAACCCTGTTTCTAAATTCACCATCTTCCATCACACATTTCACCGATTTTAATATGTCCTCGGCCGTTACTAGACCGCCTTCATTCATGTTGTAATCTAATGTCAGCTCCACTGCTGACCCCAATTCCTTGACTATCTCAAATGCATTAAGCTGTTGTTCACCGTACATTGGCCATGTCACGATGGGCACACTATGCCACAAGCTCTCCAAAATGGAGTTCCACCCACAGTGTGACACAAAACCTCCAATGGCTTGGTGGGATAGGATTTGAACTTGCGGTGCCCACCCGCAGACCATGCCCTTGTTTCTCGCTCTTTGCATGAACCCATCTGGGAAAATCTCATCGTAATTGGTGTACTCCCCAGGTAATGAAAACTCACCTTTTGGTGCTGACTTACGAATAGACCACAAGAACCTATGACCACTTCGCTCAAGTGCACGTGCAATCTCTCTCAATTGTGTTTCATGAAAACTTCCTGCGCTCCCAAAACACAGAAATACCACTGATTCTTCAGGTTGGTCGTCAAGCCATTTCATGATTTTATCATGTTCGGTTCTCTTGGACCCCGATGGCTTTTGACCCTCGAGATTAAGTACTGGTCCAACTGTATACACTGGTGGTGCATTACAGTCCTTGAAGGAGCTAACTGCATAAGGTTCTAGCTCTGAGATTGAGTTCACGATGATACAATTTGCCTGTTTCATGTTTCTTGCATGGTTTAAAAACGATGTGTACCCTCCATACTTGTTCATTATTCCAGAAGGCAAGACCCTTGAAGGTACTGGATTGGCAAAGCTCGAAATGGTCGAATCAGGATCAGTTTTTTTGTACTCTTCACCAATTTGGTCATGCCGAGCGGGAAGAGAAAGCATGAAACCGAGATATGCTACACCAGAAGTGAAGAAGACATAAGAAGGGACACCAAGTTCCTTAGCGACTTCAATCATGCAACTGCTGAAGACATCAACGACCAAGCCAACAAGCAGACTTGATTTCTCGGACATCACATGGTTAACAATCACTTGTTTGACACTAGATTTATGAACTTCAATCGAGATGGAGAGGAAGTTTTCAACGGACTTAAAAGGGTCAACTGAAGAAGGTGGCTCCACTTGAGGGACGACAAGAAATCGAAGCCGAGAATTGCTGTAATCAACTAATTGTTTGCTATATGTATCTACATCAGCGCCATATGAGGGATTGATAACGAGAATTGTTGCTGACAAGCTCTCTTCTCGATCAAGTAAGAGCTTAGCGAACCGAGTGAATGAGATAAGGTGACCAGCTCCTGACGATGGAATGAACACTAGTTGTGCTTGCTTCATTGTTGCTAGTACGGAAGTCGTATTGGTTGCTACTGATGGTATTGCAGATGTACTTAGATGCATCTATATATAGTCAAAACTTTTTTTTAATTGCAGAAAATGACAGAAACTTAATGACATGAAGACGGCAATAATTAATCCTAAAAAGCGTAAAAGTAGACGGCAAATTAAATACTTATATTGAAACTGCACTTACAATTGTCCAAATTGCAAAAGCTTAAAACTGCTGAAATCGTCATTAGTATATTGAAACTGCACTTACAATTGTCCAAATTGCAAAAGCTTAAAACTGCTGAAATCGTCATTAGCATACCAAGCAATTACCGTTGATTTCTGAGGAGAGTGGGAGTTCACTAAAAGTTGCCGAATTTGGATTCGAGAGACATGTTTTGGAAGAAACTGTGTGAAGTCACACCTGACATCAACGTGAAGAAGAGCGCGCTTGGAAACAGCAGATATCAGAGCGTCATCAATTGGTGCATGGCCAATCTATGCAGAGCAGCACTTAAACGCACAACAAATGGTGGTGGAGCTTGGCTTAGCTATAGAAATTACAATGGACTATAGAGTGAAATATGTGCTTACGAGTGAAATTAGTGTCAGCGCTGAGGAAATAAGGATTGGAATAAGATATCTAATGGACAAAGATAGCGAGCAAAGAAAGAAAGTGAAAGAGACTAGTGAAAAGTGCAAATTAAGGGTCTTCACGTATGGACCTTCACAGTCTCGCTTGGTCGTTTGGTTTAGCCACAGGCAATTCACATACAGTATGCTTGGAACATGTAAGATCCAGATAGACATCAAAATACGTTACAAGTACCCCACCAACAACCTTGGGTAGATGTTTAACTTTCATGATCTTTTTCACTCTTAACTCATTTGTTAGATCTTCATCCATGACTATTCCCTTCTTCCCCTGGGATAGTCTCTCACATGGTTACTTCTTTGGTACATGAAGCGAAAAAATCTTCCATCTTCTGCATTTTTGCCACAGTTTGCAGTTACCAAGGCACAACTCCAATCCACAAGAAACAGCATCAGAATCCAATTTCGTACATATGCCCTTTACTGATTTAGGTAAGTGTAATACATGTTTTGAAACCCATCATCTCAATAAAAATGGAGCAATAGCTCGTGTTATGAAATGAACAAGTATTTCTAACAAGTATTTCTGAGACTGATGAATGGAAATTACATCAGGTTTAAGGAAATTTCCACATTACATAAATGCATGAGCTGTTACTCTTTGGAAAAACAAATAAATTTCAGGACAATTAGATCACATACCTTGCTTCATTGCTTCAGGACCAAAGCATTCCTGATTGTCATATCAAATTTTTCCTTCCATACTTTCCAAGCACTCCTAACTTCATCAAGTTGTTCATCCGGAATGCCTGTGTTCTGATCCAATGTCTCTACCCATTCCTTCCACGGCGACCCATGAGGGTCCAGAAATTTGGAAACTTCAGGTAACATTCTGTCAAAGTAAAATTCATCGACTTCTTTGAGAATCTCCTCTGATTCAACAATTCTCTGCATTTCAGGCCGCATTTCTTTTCCAGGCTTCTTTTTAATTGAGAAACTATTTCCCCTTAAGATCAAAACTTCAGAGGGAGCAAGGGGTAAGACAAATCTCGAGAACTTTGCTAGTGATAGTGTCAAAACATCTCTTGGCAGTAGCTTCCGCTTTACTGCCACAGCACTCCCAATCATTTTGCGAATCTGGTGAGCCACATAATATTTACTGTCAAAACCAAAGAAATGAATTGAAGAAATATGGACCACTTTCCTGCTCGTCCACCTAAGAGCCTTTTGACAAGACTAGAGCCATACTGCATTTGAAGCATGAAGTAGAACACCTAATTTTTATGCAGTATATTAGAGCCGAGGTGCTCAAATTAGGTAAAAGGATATTCGAGTAAGTTTGGATGATGATAGTAGGCATATAGATGAAATTGTAAAATGAGCAAAAAAACACAACCATCATAGATTATCACATTCCAAGAGCTATTTACAATTTGTATTACTAGGGCAGCGATGTCATTTTATAAAGCGTGAGCATATGGATGAAACAGGATCCGATAATGTGAAGTTAAACAAGAAAGATCCATAAGCAATGTAATATATTGAGTTCCATTTATCAGCAACCACAACAGAAAGCAGGCACTTGATGCACAAACAATGAAAATTTTCAGTAAATTCTAATATGTGTCGTAGGTATCTGAAGAGCATATAGCAACACTAAATACTAGGTTATCGAGAATCCCTTTTCTCTCTATCCTAGAATGACTACTTGAGTATGTTGCACAGAAAGTTTTTAACCACATCAAGGATTTGATTGGAAATCTTCTATATGAGTTTAACAATGATCTTTGAGAATCACGCTGACATCATGGTTCTTTCCAAAGACAAAACAGCCGATAGTAAACTTTGAGGGATATCCTCAGCATGTGGCATCACTAAGAGGAATGAAGCATCTAAATTCTGACAACAAATCTGTGTGTGTTGATTATTGTGAAGTTATCAGATGGCAGGTAAACTGTAAATACAAGTCATGAATACCAATCTAGAAATTCCTAACAAAGGTTACACCAGAAAAAAAATTAAAGAAAAGGGCCTACCTGATGTAGCATGAAAGACTCTCCCCATATTGAGATTTCAACAAAATCAAAACTGAGTGACCTCTCTAATTTGCCACAAGAACAGCATATAATCTTTCTGAAGTGGGAAGCAGCTATTCTGTCTGCCTCGTCAGGTTCATGCAACCATCTTGCACGTATAACCCTATTGGGATTTTGATCCATGATAGTATTTTGATGCTTATCATAAGAGTTGGAATTGGGACAGTTTTGATGTGATCCCACGCCATCTATTGCACCAACTTCATTGGTCTCACTGATATCTTCTCCATCACTTTCCTGAAGCTCAGGGGGTGATGTCTTGCAGGAAAATCTTGCTCTTTTTGACCAACAGCCACCTTTAGGGGATTGTTTAGCAGACAATGGTTTCCTGTACTTGGACCGTATTGTATAATTGTGAAAAGGATGTTCCCCCTGGAAAGAGAATTTACAACAATAAATAACAATGACCAATTTATCTCATGACCACTCACCTATATGACCAGGTCTTTAGCCACTTCAAAATCATTTAAGACCACAAGGTAAGCTCAACAAACTGGCATGGCTAACTGAACTAGGTTATAACTCTCCTAAACAACCACAATCACTCCATCCTCAAAGGTCCATAAGTTCCATAAAACATCAGAAGAGAAATTAATAGATATTAACCTAAAGCCACTCCCTGTACTTACAATAACAAATAACACAAGAACTGGAACCAACTCAGAAGGCATATAAGTGTTGTATAAACTGGAATTCATGCAAGAAGTGTCTTAAAAGGAAAGCTTATGCCACTATTTGTCAACTTTGAAGTATAGATTTAAAAGTACAATGAAGGACCAAAAGAACAAGGTATGCACAATGAGTAACATATACAATTTTTTATTGGTAAAAAGTACCATATACATTACCTCAAAGGAAGTTAAAATGTCATTGAAGTCTGATATGTGATAATCAATTTCAGTTGTGCTGAAATCACTTTTTATCCCAATAATTTCAGCAGGAAGCAGGTAGGAATACCTCCGTAGATCACACTCCCTTCTAGGGTCGAAACTCCTAAAAGTTGTCAATAGCTAGTTAATATATAGAGTTTCGTGAGCGTGAACAAAAGCATAGACTTGTGCAACAAATAATTTTCATCAAAATCAACTATTCTTCACCAGATACTAGAATTGTTTGGGAGAGGAAACTTATTAGCTCAATTTTAACCTCTTGATTCTCAAGTAATAAGAGTATAAACATATTTATCAACATTTATACAAAATGAGTCAAGTTTTTCAACCCAAAACCTATTAGATCACAGTATCTACAAAACATAATTAAAAAACACATGTGGTTGCCACTAAATTTTCAGCTGTCAATATGTGATATAAACTAGAAAGAAACTCGAGCTATGCGGATTCTGGTTCACCAGAATTATACATGTTACTCGTAATTTTCCTCAGGTTATTTAAGGATGACATAAAACTACCAACAATCTAGTCCAATGAAAAAGCAGAAACTTTAGGGCTTAAGGTAACCATCACATTTCCAGTCTGGTAAGATTGGCTTATGATTTCTTTCTGTCTCGATGCACCCTCATTTGGACAAAGCTTAAATACCAAGAATGATTAAACCCTCTTAGTTTTCAAGAGAGTGGCTGGGAAGAAAAGCACAATACAAACAGAGGATTCAGAAATAAAATCTCTCCTACACAATTGCAAGATTTCACCACAAGATATTGAAAGAAAATCATAGAGAATAGGAATGGTCAAGCTGCACCAAGATTCCTTCACCAGTCAAAAATCAAGCAGTAATTGAGGTACTGAAGAAAATAGATCATGGTCTCACCCCTGAGCAGGTAAAATGCTGAAAACTCTAATGCTATCTGGAAGATATTGATTAACATGTTTTGCAAGGGCTATGCCGCAAGGGTCGTCCCTCCATGCATTTTCAGGTATCTCCATTTTCATTGATATCATTGTAGCCAACGAATGAACCTGATTACATTTCATCCACAATCAAATATATACAAAACTAACACATAATACCTGCAACATTCAATTTAAAAGAATTATATAACAAAATGCTACAATGCCAATAATATAAAACTCACTCCTTTGTCAGTACGGCTACTCCTGGCCCACCCAATTTTGTGAAGATTCCCATAATTGCTCTCTTGGATACCTCCAGCCTTGAAGATGGCCTGTTCCAATTCTCCTTCAATGGCTACATTTCAAAATTGCAATGCTTTTTAGCGATACCCTGTTCCTGATAGTTTAGCTGATTAAACAAAATGACATAGTTAAGTCCCTTCATTTAGAAGTTCGGCTTCGCTGAAATTTAATTCACTAATAAGTCATCAATGCATCTTGAAAAACCGGTTCCCTCACAATTAAGAGTTCAAGCCTACTGTTATTACAAATTCCAACCTCATAGGAATTTAAGAGATGGGAAATAAACTACCCATTTTCTCTGTGCAGACCTCAGTAACACTCACGGAGAACCAAATAACTGAATTAAAAAGTTTTCAACTTTCTCCAAAAACACATATGAACTAGAGGATCAAACCTCAAATTCAAGAGCTTACTTGACAAAGAATGTTGATCTAGTTGTTTTTGGAGACCTGATTAAAAATGAGAACAAAAAGTGCAAAACATGAGCATAATATGAATACAAAAAAGACAGAACTAGAAGAAAAATAATGCATAACAAAGAAACAAGTACAGAAAATGGACCTCTATAGTCAGTACCCACATACCCAACTCTCAAGACGACCTTTTTCTTTCGAAAGGGAACCCATTTCTCGTCCAAGTTATGGAGGGATTGATAAGGATTGAACAGGTTTAAGCTAAGAGAAGTAGACAGGGAAGACAGAGAAGAGCAACAGTAAAATGGAAGCCTTGTTGGAGCTAAAACGGGAAGCAAAAATTTGAAAGAGGGTTTAGGGTTTTTTATCAGACACGGCGTGAGTGGGAAGCGCATGGAAGAGATTGCCATCCTCTGCTTGCCAGAGTGTAGAGATTGGGAAACAGCACAGATGGTAGTACTGAGTACTGACAGTCAAGTCAGTTACCTTGTAAATGACATCGCTTCTAAGCTCTTCAACCTTATCATTCTTTGCGATGTTGGCCGGACCCAGGGCCGGGAGCTGGGTGGCCCGCTGGCCGGATGAGCTACGGGGATGATAGGCCGGGATAGCCTAGTCTTACTTTATTGAAAAAAAGTTTATAAAACGACATTATTATTATCATTTTAATTAGGTCAGATCGACTCGTGATTAGGTATAATTATTTTGACCTATAATCTGCCAATAGTCCGGTACCTGGATCGAGTTAAAATTTGACATTTTTATTTTAGTGAAAATACAAATAAAAAATTTTAATATTACAAAATTTAATATTTACAAATTATTTAAAATAAAACTTAAATAAACAAATCTAAAAAATTTTAATTCAGAATAAATTTAATATTAAAAATAATATATATTATTTTAAATTTTAATTATTTTATTTATAATTAATATTAATTAATTTAAATAATATTACTTAATGACATTTGGTAAAGATAAACTTTGTGGTAGTGACAAGCGGCGGAGGAGAGGCCTTTGGTGGATTTCTGAATAGCGGATTATATGGTGGTGGAGCTGTTTTTGGTATTAGAAGGGTGCTCGGTGGTGTAGTTTGTTACTAGTGGTGAGGGTGTATTTTGAAAACAAAATTCAGATTTAGGAAAGGGTTTTGGTTTTGAAAATTAGGATTTAATTTTTTAATAAATTCAAAATATTATTATAATTAAATTAATATTATTTAGATTAATTAATACTTATTAACTTCAATTGTGAATTAAAAATATAATTATATTTTGAAAATTAAATTATTTTAATTAAATTTATGTCAAGTTAACCTAATATGACATGTAAGTGATAGAAATTTAACTATATCCAAATTTTCTATTAAAAAGAAAATTAATATAAAGAAATAAATAAGAACTTTTTTCACCGCAAAAGTTTTTTTTAAGAGTGCTTGACTGTAAAATTAAAAAAGCACTTTTTTAATATATATATTTTTTGATAGCTAAAATATATCTTTTTAAAAAGCTTAAATTTGAAGCTTCTAAAAAAAGTACTTTTTCAGCTAGAATTTTCAGATCAATTAATGAGCCTATTTTTTAGTCCATTTTTTCCTAATGTTTTACGCATAATTCTCACAATACCCACAAACACATCTTCACGTTTATTTTGAGATTTATATAATATTATTTGAATTTTTATATGTTTTAATTTTTATTTTTAAAATTAGTTTTACTTATATTATAATCCATATAAAAAATGTGATTAAATATATTTTCATTTATATTTCGTATGGTTTAAATTTATATAATAATTAATATATTGTACTTTGCATATTGTTTAATATATTGTGCTTTGCATATTGTTTAATATATTTTAAATAATTTTTATATGCATAAATAATTTTTATTACAAAATAAAATGTAGTTAAAATTAAAAGTGTTTTTTATTTTATGTTGCCAAACAGTCAATTGTATGAAACTCTTTCAAAAATATTTTTTTTTTAATGACAGCAAAACAGTTAACTAGTTTCTTAGAAAAGCTTTTCTCAAAAAAGCTCTACTAACAAAAGTTCTACTGATATAAACTCATCCAAACAGACAGTAAGTCAAATAACAAAAATATGCATAAAATTTAAATTTAACAATTGAAACAAATCATTATAATTGCATCTTTATTATGTAATACAATATACCCTCTTAATCATTTTAAAATGAATGACTAAAATATTTATTTAAAACAATATTTTAATAATAATTAAGATTAGCAATAAATTGAATTAAGTTTGTTCTTTTAAATTTCAAATTTATTTTTAAAAAATTTAAATTTCAAAAACGGATATTAAAATTAAATATGTATATATTTTGATGCACGTGTGTGCATAATATATGTATATTTTTTCCTTTACATATATATGCACACACGTCTATGGATTTAAAAATTCAGAAAGGCAATCCATTGCATGACGTGTGTGCATATTTCCAAAAGTCAAAGTGATTCGTATTACAATTTCGACATATGTTTCACACTTTCACTATCTGCCTTTCTATAATGCAATTAACCTTATGACTGTAACGATTGTGAACAAATACTCGACTATTATTAGATGCCAATGGGTAAATATTTAACTTTGCATTAAGTAGTCTGTTTTTTTTTCTTGGAATAACAAACCGTACATAACCATTTTCTATATATGTATAAACACACAGAAGGAGGTAAAAAAAAAAGAGACGATTTCCAGGTGTTTATGCCCACTTGGCTAGAAGAGACATACAACCAACTCCTAGAAGAAGAAAAAAGTAAACTCCCAGTTGGAGCTTTCCGCTAAATTGCACCTTAGGACTCATGAAATCAGCAGCAAGAAGGTCAACAAGTGCTGTATATATTAAAATTCCAGCAGATGCTGAGTTTAATATTCCTTCAATAATGAGTACAGAAGAGCTGTTTTCATCATACCGACTTGATATGTCAATCCCAATTCCAATACCGATTGGTGTTGCCAGAGAGAAGAAGGTTGTCATTATAGTGATTGCTCTTGTCTTGAATTTCGCCTGCCAGAAACGTGAAAAAGTAATAGGCTGTTTGGAAACCTTTGAATTGAATTCATTAACGAATTGAATTCAATTACATTAATGAGATTGAATTGAATTCAATTTACACTGTTTGGAACAAATTCAATAATATTATAATTGAATTCAATTACACTCTTTGGAACAAATCCAATAAAATTAAAATTGAATTCAATTATTTCATATGACACATTTACCCCTGATATATAAAGGGAACCAGGAGAAAGAGTTAAATCTAATTTAAAAAATGATATGCAATTCCCTCGAATAAATAATTTCACATATAATTTATTATAAATAAATATAAAATATAAAATATTATAATATTATCCCAATTAGATTAGAATTTAAATAAAGCTGGACTCTTAAATAAATAACTTTTTTAATATGCAAACATTAAAATAAAAATATAAAAATATCTTTAAATAAAAATTGTAATTTTAAATTAAATAATTTTTTAATTTTATAAAACTATTTTTTATTTTGTAAAATTAAAAACTATTATAAAATTCTCTAAAAGCGGTGGTGGAAATAGATTTATAATAAAATATTATTGAGTCTAAATTTTGCATGCTATATATAGGTAACTTCGTCTTCTTCAGTGAAGCAGAACGTCCCCGCTTAAACCCTTTAACGGTTTCCCACATTTCTTCTTCTACTTGTTTTTTTTTTCGTTTTCTCCATTTTTTCTTGCTCTGCTGATTACGTTCTTGCCCTCTATTTCTTCTTCTTTGATTCCTTGCTTCTGATTCCTTGAACAGTAACAGGTTTTTCATAGAGTTTGGTCGATCAAAAACCAATCTTTTCCGCATCCCTTCTTTTATCTCCAGCTTGAAGCCTTGAACCAGTAAGTATAAACAATATTTTGTACTTCTTTCATTAATTTCTTTAACTTTTAGTTGTTCCGGTTTGTGGGTATTTGGATTTCATTAACAGAGCAGAGGTTTTACAGAGCTTTGTTGGATCAAAGAACCAGTCTTTTTCCACAACCCTCCCTTTTATCTCTTGCTTAGAGTCTGAACTACTAAGTACCGAAAAGGGTCGGATTAGGAAAAAGAAAAATTAGAGAAAGTTCTAAACTTTCTGGTCTGCTGGGCCGTGGGAGAAGAGGAGAAGAGGGTCGGCTGCTGCTGGGTGGTTGAGAAGTTGTGGGTATTATTGGGTTTCTAATGTTAAAAATGAAACCAACAACTTTTAGATTTCAATTCACGTGGTTTATTGCGTGAATTCAATTTACAAGGGGAGGTAGGTCTAAATCAACACCTGAATTGAATTCATGCCAAAAAGATTGTACCAAACAAGTGAATTGAATTCAATTACAAGATTGAATTCAATTACTTGTGTTCCAAACAGGGTGTAAGTAAATGTGTAGATACTATAAAAAGTAAGTAAATGGCTATGCAAGGCTTATAAATGAATTATTTACCTGAGAAATGCATCCACCAAGTCCAATGCCCTCAAAAAATTGATGAAAGGTCAGGGCAGCTACAAAAACTAACACGACCAGTGTCACGACTACAGAAGAGCAAGAGCAGGCACCGAATGAAGAGGTTAAGAGTGATAAGCTGGCAAGTGATGATGGCGAATTGCAACCAAATGATGAGGTTGTTATGAGTGGACAGATGGCAGAAGATGCGCATGAGGAGGTACACCCAGAGGTACGTCCAGAGGCGAGGATGAGGCGTAGTACAAGGAGCAAAAAGAAATCACTGAAGATCAGAGAAAACGAAGATATATGAGTGGGTGGTATTGGGAAGGGGGTAGAGAATGATAAGACAAATTTTCCTTTACTTTATGTCTCTTCTTCTGGGTTCCCTTCCTTGGATTTCTTTTCTCTAAACGTTATATTTCCTATTACTTGTAACTGCTGGCCTGAACTTGTGCGGCTGATTTCGTTATATAATATCAATACTTCAGCTGTCATTTCTATTTTTAAGTCTTCCTCTGGAATACATGCATTTGTTGAGGTCAATTGCCGGTGTTCGTGACAAATTGGTGCTTTCATTGAGAGGACCTATATTGGCGGAAAGTGAGTTACGAAAAGAATTTCATATGGAGATTAATAATCTGAGCGTGCTGGGAGAACAACAAGATTTTACATCATTTGTGAGAATGGAAAAGATCGAAAGCAGCGTAGAGGAGATTGCTAAGGCAATGACCAGTCTCTCCGATGAGTTGGCAGCTTGGAGGCTTGAGGCCACCAACGGGTCCTCAAACTTCGGCACGAACACTCAGGGTCACACAAGGCTCGCTAAGATTTATTTTCCCAGGTTTAACGACACAAACCCTTTAAATTGGATCTTTAGAGCTGAACAGTATTTTGCTTATTGCAACACTTCCGAGGCTGAAAAGGTGGTGATAGCATCTGTGAACATGGAGCTTTCCACTAGATTGCATCTTAGGACTCATGAAATCAGCAGCAAGAAGGTCAACAAGTGCCATATATATTAAAATTCCAACTGATGCTGAGTTGAATATTCCTTCAACGATGAGTGCAGTAGGGCTATCCTCATCATACCGACTTGATGTGCCAATCCCAATTCCAATACCGACTGGGGTTGTCAGAGAGAAGAAAGTTGCCATTATAGTGATTGCTCTTGTCTTGAATTTCGCCTGCCAAAAACGTGAAAAAGTAAGTAAATGTGTAGATACTATAAAAAGTAAGTAAATGGCTATGCAAGGCTTATAAATGAACTATTTACCTGAGCAATGCATCCACCAAGTCCAATGCCCTCAAAAAATTGATGACAGGTCAGGGCAGCTACAAAAACTAACACGAACAGTGTCAGGACTACAGAAGAGCAAGAGCAAGCACAGAATGAAGAGGTTAGGAATGATAAGCTGGCAAGTGATGACGGCGAATTGCAACCAAATGATGAGGTTGTTATGAGTTGACAGATGGCAGAAGATGCGCATGAGGAGGTACACCCAGAGGTACGTCCAGAGGCGAGGGTGAGGCGTAGTACGAGGATCAAAAAGAAATCACTGAAGGTCAGAGAAAACGAAGATATATGAGTGGGTGGCTTTGGGAAGGGGGTAGAGAATGGTAAGACAAATTTTCCTTTTCTGTATGTCTCTTCTTTTGCGTTCCCTTCCTCGGATTTCTTTTCTCGAAACGTTATATTTCCTATTACTTGTAACTGCTGCCCTGAACTTGTGCGGCTGATTTCGTTATCTAATACCAATACTTCAGCTATCATTTCTTTTTTTTAGTCTTCCTCTGGAATACACGCATTTGTTGAGGTCAATAATGGCGGAAAGTGAGTTACGAAAAGAATTTCAAATGGAGATTAATAAGTTGCACGTGCTGGGAGAACAGTGAGATTTTACATCATCTGTGAGAATGGAAAAGATCGAAAGCAGCGTAGAGGAGATTGCTAAGGTAATGACCAGTCTCTCCGATGAGTTGGCAGCTTGGAGGGTTGAGGCCGCCAACGGGTCCTCGAACTTCGGCACGAACACTCAGGGTCACACAAGGCTTGCTAAGATTGATTTTCCCTGGTTTAACGACACAGACCCTTTAAATTGGATCTTTAGAGCTTAATAGTATTTTGCTTATTGCAACACTTCCGAGGCTAAAAAGATGGTGATTGCATCTGTGAACATGGAGCTTTCCACTAGATTGCACCTTAGGACTCATGAAATCAGCAGCAAAAAGATCAACACGCTCCATATATGTTAAAATTCCAGCTGATGCTGAGTTGAATATTCCTTCAACGATGAGTGCAATAGGGTTCTTCTCATCATACCGACTTGATGTGCCAATCCCAATTCCAATACCGACTGGTGTTGTCAGAGAGAAGAACGTTTCCATTATAGTGATTGTTCTTGTCTTGAATTTCGCCTGCCAGAAACGTGAAAAAGTAAATAAATGTGTAGATACTATAAAAAGTAAGCAAATGGCTATGCAAGGCTTATAAATGAATTATTTACCTGAGAAATGCATCCACCAAGTCCAATGCCCTCAAAAAATTGATGAAAGGTCAGGGCAGCTACAAAAACTAACACGACCAGTGTCACGACTACAGAAGAGCAAGAGCAGGCACCGAATGAAGAGGTTAAGAGTGATAAGCTGGCAAGTGATGATGGCGAATTGCAACCAAATGATGAGGTTGTTATGAGTGGACAGATGGCAGAAGATGCGCATGAGGAGGTATACCCAAAGGTACGTCCAGAGGCGAGGGTGAGGCGTAGTACAAAGATCAGAAAGAAATCACTGAAGGTCAGATAAAACGAAGATATATGAGTGGGTGGGATTGGGAAGGGGGTAGAGAATGATAAGACAAATTTTCCTTTACTTTATGTCTCTTCTTCTGGGTTCCCTTCCTCGAATTTCTTTTCTCTAAACGTTATATTTCCTATTACTTATAACTGTTGCCCTGAACTTGTGCGGCTGATTTCGTTATATAATATCAATACTTCAGCTGTCATTTCTTTTTTTAAGTCTTCCTCTGGAATACATGCATTTGTTGAGGTCAATTGCCGGTGGTCGTGACAAATTGGTGCTTTAATTGAGAGGACCTATAATGGCGGAAAGTGAGTTACGAAAAGAATTTCATATGGAGATTAATAAGCTGCACGTGCTAGGAGAAGATTGCTAAGCCAATGACCAGTCTCTCCGATGAGTTGGCAACTTGGAGGCTTGAGGCAACCAACGGGTCCTCGAACTTCGGCACGAACACTCAGGGTCACACAAGGCTAGCTAAGATTGATTTTCCCAGGTTTAACGGCAGAAACCCTTTAAATTGGATCTTTAGAGCTGAACAATATTTTGCTTATTGCAACACTTCCGAGGCTGAAAAGGTGGTGATAGCATCTGTGAACATGGAGCTTTCCACTAGATTGCATCTTAGGACTCATGAAATCAGCAGCAAGAAGGTCAACAAGTGCCATATATATTAAAATTCCAACTGATGCTGAGTTGAATATTCCTTCAACGATGAGTGCAGTAGGGCTATCCTCATCATACCGACTTGATGTGCCAATCCCAATTCCAATACCGACTGGTGTTGTTAGAGAGAAGAAAGTTGCCAATATAGTGATTGCTCTTGTCTTGAATTTTGCCTGCCAGAAACGTGAAAAAGTAAGCAAATGTGTAGATACTATAAAAAGTAAGTAAATGGCTATGTAAGGCTTATAAATGAATTATTTACCTGAGCGATGCATCCACAAAATCCAATGCCCTCAGAAAATTGATGAAAGGTCAGGGCAGCTACAAAAACTAACACGAACAGTGTCACGACTATAGAAGAGCAAGAGCAAGCACCGAATGAAGAGGTTAGGAATGATAAGCTGGCAAGTGATGACGACGAATTGCAACCAAATGATGAGGTTGTTATGAGTGGACAGATGGCAGAAGATGTGCATGAGGAGGTACACCCAGAGGTACGTCCAGAGGCGAGGGTGAGGCGTAGTACGAGGATCAGAAAGAAATCACTGAAGGTCAGAGAAAACGAAGATATATGAGTGGGTGGCTTTGGGAAGGGGGTAGAGAATGGTAAGACAAATTTTCCTTTTCAGTATGTCTCTTCTTCTGGGTTCCCTTCCTCGGATTTCTTTTCTCTAAACGTTATATTTCCCATTACTTGTAACTGTTGCCCTGAACTTGTGCGGCTGATTTCGTTATCTAATATCAATACTTCAGCTGTCATTTATTTTTTTAAGTCTTCCTCTGGAATACACGCATTTGTTAAGGTCAATTGCAGCTGTTCGGGACAAAATGGTGCTTTCATTGAGAGGACCTATAATGGCGAAAAGTGAGTTACGAAAAGAATTTCAGATTGAGATTAATAAGCTGCATGTGCTGGGAGAACAGCGAGATTTTACATCATCTGTGAGAATGGAAAAGATCGAAAGCAGCGTAGAGGAGATTGCTAAGGCAATGACCAGTCTCTCCGATGAGTTTGCAGCTTGGAGGCTTGAGGCCGCCAACAGGTCCTCGAACTTCAGCCCGAACACTCAGGGTCACACAAGGCTTGCTAAGATTGATTTTCCCAGGTTTAACGGCACAGACCCTTTAAATTGGATCTTTAAAGCTGAACAGTATTTTGCTTATTGCAACACTTCCGAGGCTGAAAAGGTGGTGATTGCATCTGTGAACATGGAGCTTTCCACTAGATTGCACCTTAGGACTCATGAAATCAGCAGCAAAAAGATCAACAAGCGCCATATATATTAAAATTCCAGCTGATGCTGAGTTGAATATTCCTTCAACGATGAGTGCAGTAGATCTGTTCTCATCATACCAACTTGATGTGCCAATCCCAATTCCAATACCGACTGGTGTTGTCAGAGAGAAGAAAGTTGCCATTATAGTGATTGCTCTTGTCTTAAATGTCGCCTGCAAGAAACGTGAAAAAGTAAGTAAATGTGTAGATACTATAAAAAGTAAGTAAATGGCTAGGCAAGGCTTATAAATGAATTATTTACCTGAGAAATGCATCCACCAAGTCCAATGCCCTCAAAAAATTGATGAAAGGT
>JAOQMQ010086754.1:0-18659 GCA_027563845.1 Erythroxylum subrotundum | reverse complement strand
ACTAACAAATTGCAAATAAAATAAGCTCAACATAAGGAACTAATTTAAGCGCAAAAGTTGCAATTAGGAGTCAAATAGCACTTTAACAACTATAAAAATGCAGCCAATTAATAATGTAATATTGGGCTCAATCAATCTTCATCTTCAAACTTCACATCCATATTCATTAAATCAGCTACTAACTGATTAAAGGTTGTGGTTTAATCATTCATATTGGTGTCAGGAAAATAAGTGAAGTGAAACAATATTTTCTTCATGTAAAGCTTATTTTGATTGCTTTTTTTGGAAAATGTTTCCTCCAATGCCTTCCACAGTTTACTTGGAGAATTCTCCTTACAAAATGAATATCTCTATTCTCTAGACAGGCACGATCAAATTGTACCGCATGTCAGACGATTGATAGTCTTCAATTCTTTCTCATCCATCCCTTCTGGTTTCTCTTCTTCAATGGTAATATCTAGCCTTGTTGAAAGAATGTCTAGAACCTCATTTTTCCACATGTCGAAATAAACCGTATCATCAAAAATCTTCACCGCTAATCTTGCATTTGTCACACCAATCCTTCCTAGAATAGACAAGGTGGAAGCTACTGACGTGGTTAGTGCGGTCGTGTCTTTCATTTCTGCCATCTCTGCTTCAACTTCTATTCAATAGCCTTCAATGAGGAATGCCAATAACCTAAGAAAAATCTTTTCTAGTGTGGAAAATTAGACTAAGCTGTAACCATAGAGCATACTTAGAAACCTTGGCTCTGATACCAATTATTGTGAAATTCAGGTTGCTTTCACCAATAAAAACTTTCACCTTATTCCACAAGTGAATAGTGAGTGAACTATTATACCACTAATTACACCAGATAAATTTTCAAGAGTCAATGTGACATATTGGTCAACTTAAGTACCCCTCCTTAGCATTTTTCTAGGCATATAATTAATAGGATAATATATCACTACGGCTATACCCGACAATAGCTATTAAAGAGACAACAAAAAAAGTGCACCCAAAATAAGAACATCAAAGATTTACGAGGTTTGGACTTGCCTACTCCTCATACACCACCTAGATATTGCATTTTTTTATGAGAAGAATTACAAATGAGGGAGAAGATAAAAACAAACAAAGTCTTATATGTTAATTTATGCCCTACAGCCAATTGCTTTGGTTGTAGTTTAATGACAATTATTTAAAGGAATTATTTATCTTATACATATTTAGATGTATATGATAAAGTCCATGGGTTAATTGTACATTACAAATAAAATTATAATGAGATTATAATTATAAGATTCATATTGCATTTATCTATTATCCCTAAATTGTTCCTAGTCATTGTTCTATTAAGATTGGACATTAATAGAACACAAAAAGATTAGCACACATTATGTTTTTCCTTATGAAGGAAGTAGTCAATCTCATAGGCTAAAGTATAGAGATACTTAAATAAATGTGTGAGTTCTTGTTAGAGAACAAGTTCACTGAACAAACCCAACGTGAAAATTCCATTTTGGAACATTACTTGCATGTCTATGAAGTTATCATTGTGATGATATATAAGTGATCCTTTGACTTGAGATTACCAAAGATATCTTGCATAGGGATTGTTATGTTTTGATACTATTTATGACCTATTTAATCATGGGTCAATCAAACGATAGTCATTGGATGTAGTCTGAATTATATGGAGATAGTTGTGTGATCAAAATAGGATTCTTCACCCTAAAGTAATTAGGGAGAATGTTTTGTTATTCTCGATTAGTATTGACTCAGGAAATCCTTGGCCAAGGTGGAATGAAATTTTGTAAATAGTTTACAAATCTCATTAATTGAATCAATAACTAATAACAGAGAACTAATATGATTTGACTAAATATATAGTAGACATTAATTTCATGCTCTAAGTCTAATCGAAATATTGTATGATGAAAAGGATTAAATTGTACGAAAAAATCATACACGAAAAGGTTAGTCAAAACTATTTTGACATTCCTAAATATTTGGGTGGTCATGACGCATTGTTAGACATCAATTTTGATCTATGATTATAAATTGTTTTATTGGACAATTAAAAAATTAAAAGAAATTTCCATTTATCTAATTCTAATTATTAATTATAATTATAACTTATAATCTGGTACTGCTGTCGCCTACAACCAAATTCAAAAAGAAACTAACTTCCGTTAACACAATTTAATATAGTAGTGGAAAGTGGGTATCGTTCCCTCGAGAAATTTTAACGATAAAGAGTTTACAAGTTCAAAACTAAAACAAAGTAAAGGGGGGGGGGATTGGCTTTAATTCATGGCAATTTAGAAAAGAGTGACAAAAATCGAAGATCAACTAAAATAATTGGATATGAAAATTTAATAGACAAACCTTGGTTTCGGGTAACCGATGTTATCACACTAAAATGGATCCTTGATATAAAATTCAGTTCATCAATAAACATTCATTGAGGGACATTTTCTCTTAAGTGTAAATTAATAGAAACATGTATTCTAAGCATTCTTATTAATCAACAACCTAAAAACGATCGTAGGTTCAATTGAATAACAGCTTTAAGAACTAAGAAACCAATGAATAAGATAACACATGTACGACATGCAATTAATCAAGATGAGTATCTTCTTAGAATTTCCTACTCTAACATAAAGAAGGTAATCTCAATTGCCACTTGTGATCATCAAAACTGAACGTCATATTTCAGTAATCTAGCTATTAAACGAATCGATTCCTAGTTGTGCACCTAGAAATCAACCAATTCAATTAGAAAAAGTAATTTGGAAGACACTTAATGTTCATCAACAAAACAAACTTTATTGAAACATCTCACACATAATAGATGATAACATGATTCCCATCAACCAAGAAAAGGGATTTAGCTACTCATAACGAAAGTGAAAATCAAAGAAATAACAAAACACATAGTCTCCATCCCTGGTCTTTTCCTAAAGAATCTGAAAATACTTAGAAGAAAATGCAAAAACGTCAACTAAATTGAAGGAAAAATATGCAGAAATTCTAAAACTATTCTAATCCTAAAGCTGACGTGAACAGTAGCAATTCCACTCCTTTTATTCTTTTTGATCCCTTCTTTTTTCCATCATCTTTAGCAGATCACACCTCCCACGTATTCAGGTTACAAATCTCCATTAATCTGATCTTCCAAGATTATGAAAATCTCAAACGAATCATATTTGAATTTGAAAACAGATTCTACAGATATTTTTCATCCTTGCACGTGCCCATGCTTAGTCACTAAATTTGTTGCCAATCTGGAACTTTCAGGTTTTCTTTGTTTCCTTTGCATCTTTTTGATTCAATTTCATCTCTTTAGTGTTGAAAATCATCTGAGAATAATTAAGAGACAATTCCGACAATTTTAAATAATAATTTCAACACATAAGAAAGATTTATATACCAAATGAATGCAAAATGACAACTTAACAAATTCCCCCACACCAAACCTTTGCTCGCCCTCGAGCAAACATGCCAAACCACTAGACTCTATCAATTCATACTTCATAAGATTAACAATCCATTAACTTAGGCCAATAAGACTTAAGTTGCAACATACATCATAATCACTTTTCACCGATACAAATAAACAAAGTCAAAATAAGACATCTTTGTTCAGAAAGCAAGTATGAAACCAAAGTGAATTCCTCTCATAGATTTCTCTCTTACGCTCAAGTGTTTAAGTTCAAAGTGTTTCTCTCAAATCTCTCTCTAACAGATTGCACAACCATAGGCTTGCAAATTCACCAGTTATCATTCATTCGAATTACATAAGCTCATAAATCATAAGGACTTTATTAAAGGTTGTAATGGGGCTAGGTTCAAAGGTAAGGTAAAAATGGCAAAGGGTTAATCACAAGCATTCACAAAGTATCAAGTAAAAGGGACATTCAAATTAAAATTCTGAGATAACCACATGACACAAAGGACTACAACTACTTATACTAACTAATGCTACTATGCTTTATTCTTTTTCTTTTTCTTTTCTTCTTTTTTCTGATTTTTAAATATTTTTTCTTTCTTTCTTTTCCTTTTTCCATTTTCTTTTCTTTTCTTTTCTTTTCTTTTACTTGGCTAAGAACAAGGGAGAGCAATAAAAACAAGAGAAATTACTAGCAGTATAATTTAATAAACACATGAGTAGAAGTACCTATAAAAGTATCTCAGAATAAAGTACATAACAAAATTCCCAAATTACTCAATGCTTCATTCAACTTATGATAGGATAAGGATAATGGGGTTTTTGGGGTTTTAATATAAGGTGATTGATTGAAAAACAAGGTTAAAGGCTCAAAAATGTTTTCAAAGCGAAAGTAATTAGGTGGGTCATTTTTAAGCTAAAGGATTTAAAACAAAGAAGGCCTTAATCATTTCTATATCCTATGTAATCAAACAAATTCAATCCGGTTCAGTGCAAGTTCTGAAGGCAAACATGAATAGAGGAGCATCACATAATTCAAAGAAATAGAATGACATAAAGATGATGTCATTAAGGCTGAAATTTTGATCACATGTTTAACTTAAGAATTCACTTCAATTCCACATATTACCTCATCACTCAAACGTCAAAATTTGGACTATGTTTACATGATCAGTTATTGCAATCAATCAACATGATTCACTCAAGACTCACTTAGCCTAATTTAATTTCAAGCAAACACTCAATCTCATCCAAACTAATATGACAAAGCTTTATGGTTTAACACACAACAATCATGCAAAAACCGACAAGAATCACACAAAAACAGAAAAATAGTCGCACATAAAAAAACTCCAATTCTTTCCCCCACACCTAGACCAACATTGTCCTCAATGTTAGGACATAAAATTAAAGAAGCACAAATATAAAGGAAAAAGAAAGCTTCTCTATTTGGAAATGTCGAATTCATGGTGTTGGCAAATGTGGATGTTGGAAGCCTTCATACTCCTAATAAGCCATCAAGTTGTGCCCCATTCAGCGCATTCTATGTTCAAGGTGACTAAGGCGATCCTCCAAATTGGTTTGGGATTATTGGTGGCTACTTGTTTCAGCTGGGGGAGCCCAACTTTTTGCTGCCGGTCTTATAGTGGAAAGAGTAGTGGGGCCCGAATTTGTGAAAGTTATATGGCCACGGCTAAGATCCGCAATTCCCATCCTATTCAAACAATCTAAATCCAAAGGTTCCCATCACCCGAAATTCTACAATTCCTTCTGTAAATACATCGAATTTTTCATAAGAATTAAATTGAAAGGTACTGTAGAATTCTCTTATCAATTCATCAAAAGCAGGACAAGCTATTCTAGCAAATGCACTCCAACAAATAGGATCCAACAATTGCGTGAAAGAATCATAAACTTGCAATGCTTCAAGCGTGTCGGAAAGAATAGACTTACAGGGGTATATTTTCCTTTGACTAAGTTTTTGGAAATGTTATGTATCTTCTGGAAGCCTAAAAGATATGCATCCACCACTTCATGTGCTCCATTGGCTTCGGTTTTTGACTTCTTTACCTCTCCTTGTTCTATTGCAGGTAGATGGCCCTGGGGTTACAACTGGGTTCGGTGGTGCTGTTTAGGTAGGTTTTACTGTGGTTGAGTTAGGGTGTGTTGGAGAGGAAAGATCCACAAAAGACGTGATTGGAGTAGCCAACCTTCGTGACTCACTTTTTCTCCTTGGCATTGTGTTAAATTCTTAAAACGCAGAATTGCAATCGCAAAAGAAGAGAAACAAAACCAGTAAAATCACAAATTAGGGCAGGGTGGGTAATCGATGAATGAAAAATTAAAAGATGGGTATTGTGTGGAATGGTGGTTGTAGTGTGCACGAGATTGGTAGTGAAGTGTGAAAGTTGCAGTGAAAAATGATATGGAGAAAAGCTAAGTGAAAGAAGAAGAGGGAAAAGATGGGGGGAAATAGGGGGGAGGGAAGAATGAAATTTTCATTTTTTCATATTTTTTAATTCTTATTAAAAGATGAAAAATTAAAATTGAATAATCAAAAATATTAAATTAAATTCCTAACTAAAATGAAAAAAACCTAAAAATGAAAAAAACTACTTAAAAGTAAAAAACATAACAAACCTGAAAATTTTACTTGTTTCCCCGAATGCGCTTCTTTAAAGTCTTTAGATGGACATATTTCTTTACATACCTGATTAGAAATAGGTTGGGCGAACTAACTCTATTTCTTCCTAACTCTATTTCTTCAACTCGCTCAACCGAAAAGTTCTCATAATATGGCTTCAGGCGGTTTCCGTTAACTTTAAATACCTTAGAGGTATCTAAACTTTGAATTTCTACCACACCATGAGAAAAACCGTTAGTAACAGTAAACGGTCTAAGCCAACGAGATCGTAATTTCCCAGGAAATAACTTAAGCTTCGAATGATAAAGAAGAACTTTTTGTTCGATTGAAAACTGTTTCCTAGAAATCATTTTATCTTGAAAAGCTTTAGTTTTTTCCTTATAGACTTTTGCATTTTCATACGCTGCATTACGAATCTCCTCTAATTCTTGCAATTGCAATTTTCTATTGTGACTAACTTCTACCTGATCCATGTTCTACTGCTTCACAGCCCAATAAGCTTTATGTTCTATTTCCACAGGTAAATGACAAGGCTTACCTAAAACTAACCTGTAAGGTTACATGCCTATCGGAGTTTTGTACGTAGTTCGTACACCCACAAAGCATCGTCCAATTGTAAGCTCCAATCCTTTCTATTCGGATTCACCACTTTTTCTAGTATGAATTTGATCTCCCTATTGTACATTTCAGTTTGTCCACTTATTTACGGATGATATGCTGTAGAGACTCAGTGTGTGATACCACATCTCTTCATCAAAGCCTAAAAAATCTTGTTGCAGAAATGGGTTCCTCGATTGCTAATGATAGCTTGAGGCATTCTAAACTTGACAAAAATGTTAGATTTAACAAAATCTATAACAGTTTTAGCATCATCAGATAAAGTAGCCTTAGCTTCAACCCATTTCTAAACATAATCCACAGCTAACAAAATGTAGTTTTTACCAAAGGAAGAAGGAAAAGGACCCATAAAGTATATTCCCCACACATCAAAAATCTCACTTACAAGGATGTTTGTGAGTGGCATTTGATTCCTCGATCCCAAGTTACCTGTTCTTTGATAACGATCGTAAGACTTGCAAAACATGTAAGAGTCATAAAATAACTTAGGCCAAAACAATCCACATTCAAGAATTTTTCGAGCGGTTCTTTTGGGACCAAAGTTTCCCCCACACACAAATGAATGGAAAAAATGTAAAATAGAAGGAATTTCATCATCTGTGACACATCTCCTAACAATCTGATAAGAACAAAATTTCCATAGATGAGGCACATCCCAAATGTAGTATTTAGCCTCTCGCTTAATTTTATCTCTTTCAACTCTAGATAAATCATTAGGTAAAGACTTAGTCACCAAAAAGTTTACTATGTTCGCATACTATGGAATTACCTGTTGAATTACGAAGAGATTCTCATCCGAAAATTTTTCGTGAAGAACATCAGATGTGGTACTCGGAGTGATCCTGCTTAGGTGATCAACCACCAAATTTTCAGCTCCTTTCTTATCGTAGATTTCCAAATCAAATTCTTGAAGTAGTAAAATCCATCGAATCAATCTCGGCTTGGCTTCTTTCTTTTTCACCAAATATTTCAGAGCTACATGGTCTGAATAGATGATCACCTTCGTCCCCAACAGGTATGACCAAAACTTCTCCAATCCAAAGACTACGACTAATTTTTCTGGGCATCATTAAGTTTCATGGACGCATAATAAATAACATGAGGTACCTTGTCCACTTTTTGGCCTAGCACGATGCCAATTGCATAATCTGATGCATTACACATCAACTCGAATGGCATGTCTCATTTCGGTGGCTGAATAATCGGTGCTGTAGTGAGTTGTTCCTTGAGTTTATCAAACGCACTTTTGCATGGCTCGTCAAAATCAAACTTCACGTCTTTTTGGAGTAGTCTACATATGGGTTGCGCAATTTCGGAGAAGTCCTTGATAAATTGCCGATAAAATCCTGTGTGACCAAGAAAAGAACAAACTTCCCGCACAGTCACGGGCTAAGATAAAGATCGAATAACATCTATCTTAGCCCTATCGTCTTCAATTCCCTTAGCAGTGACATTAAGACCCATAATTATGTCTTGATCAACCATGAAATGACACTTTTCATAATTTAAAACCAAATTAGCTTCAATGCAACGTTTAAGCACTTTTTCAAGGTTGACAATGCATGTTTAAAAAGACTCTCCATAGACCATGAAATCATCCATAAAAATTTCCATGCAATTTTTCACAAGATTAGAGAAAATACTTACCATACACCTTTGAAACGTTCGGGTGCATTAAACAATCCAAATCGCATTCTTCGGTAAGCGAAGGTGTCGAATGGACATGTGACGGTTGTTTTTTCTTGATCCTTGGGTGCTACCAAAATCTGGTGGTATCCTGAATAGCCATCTAAATAACAATAATGAGATTTACCTGGAAGTCTTTCAAGCATTTGATCAATAAAAGAAAACAAAAAATGATATTTTCTAGTAACTAAATTAAGCTTCCTATAATCTATGCATTCTCTCCAACCATTTTGAACACGAGTTAGTATTAACTCACCATCGCTATTTTCAATCACAATTACACCAGTTTTCTTCGGAACTACCTGGATTGGACTTACCCAATTGCTATCCGAAATTGGATAAACAATGCCAGCATCAAGAAACTTCAAATTTTCTTTCTTCACCACTTCCATCATGGGTGGATTTAGACGACGTTGGGGTTGCCTCACCTCCTTCGCTTCATCTTCCATCAAAATTTGGTGCATGCAAATAGTAGGACTAATACCCTTCAAATCAGCCACTGTCCAACCGAAAGCTTCCTTATTCTCCTTTAACACGTTAATTAGATGAGTTTCCTGCAAAACCGTAAGTTGATTAGAGATAATAAGAGGCAATGTATCTTGCTCAACTAAAAAGATGTACTTCAAATGACTAGGCAAGCTCTTCAATTCCAACTTTTGTGGCTTGACTAACGACGACAACAACTTGTCATTACTTCTAGACATCTCCACGTATGGTAGCTGCTGGAATATTGGTTCGGTGGTCTCCATTTTGCGCAATTGTGTTTCCATTTGATTATTGGGCAAAACTGATTCTTGGCTTCCTTGCCATCGTGATGTATTTTCCATTTCCAAGATTATTTCAAGGTCATCTTTGTCCTGCAAAATCGAATTTTCCTACACCCATGTGTCAATAAAATCCACATAAATAATAGGTTGGTCATCATCTAGAATTTTCATGGTATTGTATATATTGAACTTAATTAATTCACCATCAAATTCTATAGTTAACAATCCATCATGAACATCTTTTCGTTCTAGTGGTTTTCAAGAACAGCCTTCTGAATTAAATCGAAGTGGAAGAAGATGCATTGTCGGTGCCCATCTGTAAAATATAAAAATCAGCCTAAAAAAGCATATTCCCTACTTGAACCAAAATGTCTTCTAACACACCTTTTGGATAAGCTTTTGAGTGATTCGCTAATTAAATCACTACATTAGTTTCTTTAAGAAGTCCATCATTTAAAGATTTATAAACATCATATGGCACGACATTTATGGACGCACCTAAATCTAACATAGCTCTTTCAATTCGCAAATCACCTATTTGACATGGGATAATGAACATACCTGGGTCTTAACACTTGGGTGAAAGCTTTTTCTTTTGCAAAATCGCTAAAATGTTCTCCCCTAATTGCACTTTCTCATCATATTTTAATTTCCTCTTTGAAGTGCAAAGTTCCTTAAGAAATTTCACATACCGTGGTATCTGTTTAATCACATCAAGTAGAGGAATATTTACCTGAACTTTTTGGAAAGTCTCTCACATTTCCTTCTCTTGCTCTTCCTTTTTTGCTTTGGCAAATCTACTCAGAAAAGGGGGCGGAATCACCATATTCTGCAGATTATTTTATGTCATTTCTAGTTGTGAAGGTGTCTTTTGCGTTGCTTCTTCTTCTACCTCTCCTTTGGAATTTTTCGGAAGTGGCTCCTGTAATTCCTTGCCACTTCTCAATATGATAGCCTTCACACTTTGTTTGGGATTGATCTCCGATTGTGTTGGAAAATTCCAAGAATTTTGTGCCTCCAATCGATTTATGGCAGTTGCCATTTGGCTTATTTGATTTCCAATATTTCTTTGTTGATTTTCAATATTTCGGATACTTGTTTCAGTATTCCACTGAAATGTCAAAGTGTTAGTGGCCAAAGATTGAACTATATCTTCCAAAGAGGGCTTACCTTCGGAATTGGATGTTATGTTTTGATGTTGTCGAGGCACACACGGTTGTCTATACTGCTGGAAAATAGTGGTTGCTTGCTGCTTTTGAGGATTTCCATAATGCAAATTCGGGTGGTCGCGCCAACCCGAATTGTAGGTGTTGGAAAATGAGTTATACTTCCTTTGATTCGGTCCAGCAAAACCTCCCACGGCATTCACATGTTCTGTATTTTCATCTTGCAAAACCGGACATGCTGTAGTGCCCCCTTACCGTAGGGTACACACTGAGACGCCCGCAGGTCATTCCGGTACATATCCTACGACAAGAGAGAACTACATACAAACACCACTATACTCCACATGGCATCATATAATAAAACATCAATATAAAATCACAACTTTTTAAAACCAAACCTTTTTCCATTTCATTTCATCAAAAACAGTAATTTTCACAACTGTCAGTTTTTCACTGTCTGTACAGCAACCCAGCAAACCTAGTACAAAGTGCTACAAAAACAAAGACAACAAATCAACCCTAACTAGGTCATCCCAAAAGTCCCAGCTGACCGACCTGTGAGCTATAACCTCTCTCGCCAAGATGATCTACACGGCTCGAAAAGTCCCTCTGGAGCTAGAAGTCTAATCTCGGTCCTAAAAAATATGTTGCAATTTTGGGTGAGTTTGTGAACTCAGTGAGGAACCATCATCGATGGTTCACCCAATTCACACAACACTCAAGTAATTCACAACTATTTCGCAAATTCACATTCAGAAGTACTACAAGATTACACTCAAACAAATCACAATTATTTCACAATTGCACATTCAGAAATACCACATGATGGTTATCACATAAGTATAAGGCATTTTCGCCTTTCACCCAATCAAAAATACTCGATCAAATGCATATGAAATGCGTATCTGACATATAAGTATAAGGCATTTTTCAACTAAGGCACGACCGCTTGCAACATCAATCATACTCCTATCCGAAAGCAAAAGACCCTCTAGAAATATTGAATCAATAGTTGATCAGTTATTTGGTGGTGTGGACAACTAACGCAAAGTTTCTTGAATCTTTCCCAATATTCGTAGAGTGTTCTACATATTTCCTTCCGGATATTGGCCACTCTCGATGCTGGAAAATATTTCTCAAAGAAAAGCCTCTTTATTTCAACCCATGTTTGCACGCTTTCTCCAGCTGAATAGTACATCCAATCTTGAGCATCATCTTTGAGGGAAAATGGGAAGGCTCTTAGCTTAATCTGCTCTTCCGTCACATTCGTCATCTTCATTCCCATGCAAACCATGTCAAATTCCTTCAAGTGTTTGTATGGATCTTCTCCCGATAATCCCTTGAAAATACGTAATAAATGAATCAAACCATATTTTAATTCAAAAGTATTGTTATCACCTAAATTTGGAAAGTTAATGCAGAGGGGTTGTTGAGCATTCGTGGGCACGACTAGTTCACTAAGGGTTCAGTTTGCTACCATCCGTTCCATTTTCTGCGTTTATTGTTGTTGTTTTGTCTGTTTCCGTAGCCTTTTGGCTGTCTTCTCGATCTCTGAATCAAATAACAATTATGTTGTTTTGTCTACTCGTGTAACATACATATACCGTTGAAAAATTCCCTGAAAACGGTGTCAAAATTTGGTACTACTATCGCCTGCAACCAAATTAAAAAAAAAACCAACTTCCGTTAACACAAATTAATGTACTAGTGGAAAGTAGGTATCGTTCCCACGAGAAATTTTAATGGTAAAGAGATTACGAGTTCAAAACTAAAACAAAGTAAAAAGGGGGGGGGGGATTGGCTTTAATTCACGACAATTTAGAAAAGAGTAACAAAAATCAAAAATAAATTAAAATAATTGGATCTGAAAATTAAATAGACAAACCTTGGTTTCAAGTCACTGATGTTATCACACTAAAATGGATCCTTGATATAAAATTCAGTTCATCAATAAACAATCATTGGGGGATGTTTTCTCTTAAGTGTAAATGAATATAAACATGTATTCTAAGCATTCTTATTAATCAACAACCTAGATACGATCGTAAGTTCGATTGAATAACAACTTTAAGAACTAAGAAACCAATGAACAAGATAACACATGTACGACATGCATTTAATCAAGATGAGTATCTTCTTAGAATTTCCCACTCTAACGTAAAGAAGGTAATCCCAGTGATTAACAAAACTGAACGTCATATTTCATTAATCTAGCTATTAAACGAATCGATTCCTAGTTGCGTACCTAGAAATCATCCAATTCAATTAGAAAAAGTAATGCGAAAGACACTCAATGTTCATCAACAAAACAAATTTTATTGAAACATCTCACATACAATAGATGATAACATGATTCCCCTTAACCAAGAAAAGGGATTTAGCTACTCATAACGAAAGTAAAAATCAAATAAATAACAAAACACATAGTCTCCATCCCTAGTCTTTTCCTAAAGAATCCAAAAATACTTAGAAGAAAATGCAGAAACATCAACTAAATTGAAGGAAAAATCTGTAGAAATTCTAAAACTATTCTAAGCCTGAAGCTGACGTGAATAGTAGCAATTCCACTCTTTTTTATGTTTTGTGATCCCTTCTTTTTTCCATCTTCTTTAGCAGATCGCACCTCCCACGTATTCAGGTTGCAAATCTCCAGCAATCTGTTCTTCCAAGATTATGAAAATCTCAAACGAATCATATTTGAATTTGAAAACAGATTCTGCAGATAGTTTCCATCATTGCACGTGCCCACGCTTAGTCACTAAATTTGCTGTCAATCTAAAATTTTCGAGTTTTCTTTGTTTCCTTTGCATCTTTTTGATTCAATTTCATCTCTTCACTGTTGAAAATCATCTGAGAACAATTAAGAGACAATTCCATCAATTTTAAATACTAATTTCAACACATGAGAAAGATTTATATACCAAATGAATGCAAAATGACAACTTAACATAATCATTGCCAACATATGTAGGAATTTAATGGGTCTCACATATAGAATAAGTTGAAGACAGCAAAGTTAATTTAATCTAATCAAGTTAGGCTTGATCGTAAAGTTTGAGAAGCTTTATGATTAAATATGAAATATTTAATAAATAAGGATCAATATAAGATATTGAATCTAATTTGGGCATAACTGATATTTAATTAGAATTACAAATAATTCTAACTAAAGTTTAATTGAATTCTAACTAAAGTTTAATTGAAATTATAATTTAATTTCAATTAAATTACTAAAACATTCAAAACCTATTATAAATAGGCTTAAGCTCTAATAGAGCTAACACTTCTTACTTAACTCTCTCAGTAAAAGTTACAATGTTCTCTCAACTCATTATGTGGATAGTGTTAAAGGCCAGACATTTGTGTGGCTACGATGGTAGAGACGGATCGGTTTCGAAAACGATTCAAAGGATTCAACAAAATAAAGATCAAGCTTTGGAATAAGGTACGAATTAAGTTTCCACTTTATTATGATTATTAATCATTTTATAGATTAAAGTGATCTTAGTTTTTAGGAAATCAAAATACAAAAACTTTTATACTTGTTCTGCTGTAGTCAGGATCGAATTCTGACCCAATAAGGGAGAAAAACTTGTTTGCTTTGAGATGATTTACAAAGGTAAAAGAGCCCTCCTTTTATAGCTTAAGGAGACTCTTCAATTTTTACATTTCTCCGATGTGGAATTTACTACACTTGCCACTAAATCTTAGAAATATATCACAAAGTCAACAATACGGATGGAAAAAGTTGCTTGTGGCCACAATTTGACACTATAGGGACAATTCTTGAGTCGTCCTTCATCATCATATATCTATGGTTTGCTCCAGTAAAAGGGAATGCAAGCTCGCTAAACACTGCTCTTATATCTTAATTTAGCTAACAAAACCAATGGTTATACTCATGCAAGAGCACTGTTCTTACCATCCAGGTGAAGGTGGCTGAATTATCCATACTCACTCTTCTGTGCTCCGTTTTGATTGTCACAGTTTCCATGTTTGCTTACCACGACCAACACCATCGCAAGCTATTTGTTGGATGTATCGGAGTAGTGACAGCTACTGTAATGTATGGTGAAGGATTGCAATACGCAGCGAAAATAAAAATTGCAATCATATACTATCTATTGCGTTTAACAACATACTAATAGAATAGGGAAACGATAAATACCTGGAATTTGTGAATTAACCAATACTGAACTTCGAAACTACGAAGTCTCTATGTGCTCCACACCGAAAAATATGTCTCGCTTTCAACACTTGATATAGCTATAGATAAATTTGAAGAACTCTTTTTTCAATACTAGAACAAAACAATTTTGTCTCTATTTCTCTTGTTTACTTTTTCGTACAAAGAACAAAACAAAGAATATTTCTATATCTTTGTTTTCCTTCTAACGTACAAAAACAAAGAATATCTCTATATTCAAACTCTTCTTTTTGTTTACTCTCACCGCACAAAAACGAAAGTCTCACTTTTCTCTTCACTGTTATTCACACAGTGCATAATCGGAAATGAAGATAAAGAACCATATATCTTCACGTAGTACTTTTTTCAGTTACTAACGTTTATAATTGTTTTTCAAACTTGAAAAACATCTTACCTTTTAAAACCAACCAATGCATCCTTTAGTTTTGTAAAAGCAAAACAAAAGGACCCACGTTTACAACTTTTGCTTTCTTTTCTAAAATGAAATAAAATAAAACTATTTTATTTTATTTATTTATTTTATACAAGAGAACTTCCAATATTAATTATATTTTCTGTGCTAGAAAAAAAGTAATAATATGTCATATAGATTATTTAATAAATTATCTCATAATAAATTAAATAATCATAAACGAGAAATATTACACTCGTAAGTGTGTGACCACATAGGTTCATTACTAAGCCGGTAGTAATTAATCTAATTAATTACTACTCAAGGTTGGCGTCTAGCAACACTCCTCAACGACCGGATAGTGTGAAGTAACAAGTTTACAAAGATTGAACCTGGTTAAGGATAATGTATAATTACCTTCCATCATTACAACTCCGAATCATCCTAAGGTATGGTTTAACTTTCAAACTTTAGTAGATGACCAACTATGTTACATGTCGATCATTAATGATTGGTGAATGACTTAGAAAACTTTTTTTCTCACTCATTCAATCGCCCTGGCCAAGGTCTTGAAACAACCATTAAGATCAATGACAACATAGAGTTCAAACTCATTACCTATAGTCGATGGATCCTATCTTGACTCACCACTAATCAGATGGGTACTTAATTACATCCAATGATCATTCAACTAGCATTTTTTACACACTAGGTGTCCGACATCAAAATGTAATAAGTGACCTATTGATTACTATGATGATCTCAGGTCAAAGGAAAAATATACATTTAAATCCTTATGAGAATACCCAACTTGACAGTTCATAGGTAATATTAACTATTGAGAATTCTCAGTTTGGTCAGTTCAATGATCATATCTCCATATGCATCATCTATATATGTAACTTAGTAAATGAGATCTACTAATATCTATCTAATAGATACTATTACATATATATTGATCTAACTGGATCATTAAAGTTCTTATTTGATGATCCTATGATCAAGAACATTTTTAGATTAAATCCTCAAGACTTGTCTCTCATTATTATAATCTCCATTACGATGGCAAGTTCATAAATTTAATCAAGGAATTATCATATTAGAATAAAAACAATAAACATAATATGATAATAAAATCATTTGCTATAATGTTAATCAAAATTAATAATAACAAAACTAATGTGTTCAATCTATTACATAACGATTGGGTCATGGGCATAATTCCAACAATCTTCCACTTGACCTAGACCAAATCAGTCATGAACTTCAATCATATCTTCTACTTGCGCTTATCAAACTCTTTTGATCCAAGCGCCTTAATGAAGGGATCTGCAGCATTCTCCTTCCTTCAACTTTTGAATTTGAACGTCCTCACGCTCAATAATTCCTCGAATCAAATGATACTTTCGGAGAACATGTTTGGATCTTTGGTGTGACCTTAGTTCCTTAGCTAGTGTAATAGCACCGGTATTGTCACACAATAAAGGAACAACTTCCTTTTTCGAAGGAACCACACCAAGTTCAGTTAAGAACTTTTCATCCAAACAGCTTCCTTAGCTGCTACACATACAGCTATGTATTCTACTTCAGTAACTGAATCAGCTACAGTAGCTTGTTTGGAACTTTTCCAACTCACAGCTCCTCCACTCAAGGTGGAAATCGAACCAGAGGTAGATTTGCTATCATCCTTATCTGATGCAAAACTAGCATCAGTGTAGCCTATTAGCTTTAATTCATGATCTTCATATATGAGGAATTGGTCCTTAGTTCTTCTCAAGTACTTAAGGATTGTTTTAACCACTTTCCAATGTTCCTCACCTGGGTTACCTTGATACATGCTTACTACTCCTAGCGCGTAGGCTACATTAGGTCTTGTACATGTCATGGTATACATGATAGCTCCCACTACGCTGGCATATGGGACCCTACTCATGCGCTCTCTTTCTTCTAGGGTTTTAGGGCAATCCTCCCTACTAAGAGAAATTCCAATGCTTATCGGTAGATAACCTTTTTCTAAAATTTTCTATGTGATACCTTTTTAAAATAATATCAATGTACATGGATTGGGAAAGTCCTAGCAACTTCCTTGATCTATCTCTATAGATCTTGATTCTAAGAATGTAAGCTGCTTCTCCCAAATCCTTCATGGAGAACTGTTCAGATTACCAAATCTTTATCTTTTGCATGGCTGGTACATCATTTCCTATTAGCAATATGTCATCTACATACAGCACTAGGAAAATAACTATGCTGCCACTAACCTTCTTGTACACACATGGCACTTCTTTGCATCTAACAAAATCGAACTTTGCGATTGTTATATTGAAGCGAATATTCCAACTTCGTGAAGCTTGCTTCAATCCGTAAATGGATCTTTGTAGCTTACATATTTTATTAGGAGCAGATGGCAATGTGAAACCTTTAGGTTGAGTCATATAGACATCTTCCTTGAGCTCTCCATTAAGAAAAGCTATTTTCACGTCCATTTGCCATATCTCATAATCATAATATGTAGCTATAACAAGTAGAATCCGAATAGATTTGAGCATTGCCACAGGGGAAAAAGTTTCATTATAATCAATACTTTCCTTTTGATTATATCCCTTGGCAACAAAACGGGCTTTATAGGTTTCAATATTCCCGTTCGCTCCAATTTTTTTCTTAAATACCCATTTACATCTTATGGGATTTATATCCTTTGAGGGATCAACCAAAGTCCATACTTTGTTGATTCTCATGGATTCTAACTTGGATTCCATGGCCTTAAACCACTTCTCACAATCTAGACTTGCCATAGCCTCTTCGTAAGTCTTAGGGTCATCAACAATATGATTATCTTCGTCACTTTGCCATTGAGTTTAATCTATCTGGTGCTCGACGATCCCTAGTAGACCTTCTAAGAGGCTCATGTTCAATAGGTTCCTTCCTCTACTTGATCTTGTTGTTGCACTGGTTCTTGGATAGGTTCATTAACCGGTCCATTTTTCTCAACAGTTGAGGCGGGTACCGTATGTGTTAATTTCAAGACATCAAGTAAAGGTTGCTCAATATGCATCTGATGCTCTTGAGCTTGTGTTGATTCATCAGAATCTTGAATTTCATCAAGATCTATTTCTACACCATGACTTCCTTCATTAAGGAATTCCCTTTCTAAAAAGGTTGCATTTCTGGCTACAAACACTTTGTGTTCAGAAGAGTGATAGAAATAGTATCCCATAGTTTCTTTGGGATAGCCAACAATTCTACACTTGTCAGACTTCGCTTCAAGCTTATCTGGCTGCAATCTTTTGACATAAGCTGGATAACCCTAAACTTTCAAATGTTTTAGGTTAGGCTTACGTCCTTTCCACATCTCATATGGAGTTTTAGTGACTGCTTTAGTGGGAACTTTGTTTAATAAATATGCAGCGGCTTCTAAAGCATATCCCCATAGGAAGATAGGAAGATCAGTGAACCCCATCATGGATCTCACCATATCCAATAAGGTTCGATTTCTCCTTTCTAAAACACCATTGTGTTATGGTGTTCCTAGAGAATTCCACTGAGACAAGATTCCATCTTGCCTTAGATAATCAACAAAATCATCACTAAGATACTCACCACCACGGTCAGATCTTAATGCCTTTATACTCTTACCAGTTTGCTTTTCAACTTCACTATGAAATCTTTTGAACATTTCAAATGATTCAGACTTGTGTTTCATAAGATACACAAATCCATATCTTGACATATCATCAGTGAAGG
>JAOQMQ010086748.1:0-18660 GCA_027563845.1 Erythroxylum subrotundum | reverse complement strand
TTGAAATAGTGCATTTCAGTCAATTCATGTCCGTTTAACGGACACGCTCTGGAATCACTGTTCATGTGAGTTTTCTTTAGAGGAAAATCAGTTTTTGGAGTCTTTCAAGAGAGTCTTTAGTTGCGAATTAATCCAACACATGGATCCAAGATCAATGTATGATTAAGTCAACTCTAAGTCAGAGTCATGTCGCAGTCCGGTAGGCTCCAAGTCGGGGTCGAGAAGTCTTCCTTTAGTAAGCCAACCAGGGCTAGTGTCTCGGGAATGGGTCACAGCAGGGCTCATGCCCCGGGACAGTTGGGCTTCGGAAATGGGGTCCGACACATTTGGACCTCTACTGATCCGGAAAACATCAAAATACTGAAGTATGTTCAGTGAGATAACACCAGTTCATATTATTGAAGAACACACTCACTATACCCGTCCCACTCTTTTCACTCAATCTTTCTCCATTCATTTCAGATAGCTATGATTCTTGGTGGAGGGGTAGATCAATGTCTTACTAATCTAATGGTTCAAGAATCAGATCATTTGGAGGTCTAGTGAAGAAGTTATGGTCAAAAGAAGCAGCCATGTTTATGACCTCAATCAAATTGAACCTATTATGGCGCAATTTCCATAACTTTCACAAACAATGTCAGATTGATCTCGTTTTTAGACCATTGAAAAGAGGACTTTGAGATCTACAACTTTTATGAAGACCTTAAAGGCCAATTCTATCGTCTAACTTCTGTATCGTCTCACTTTTGCATCATCTCACTTTCCTTTCGTCTCAGTTCTATCGTCTCATTTCTATCATCTCACTTTCTATCGTCTCACTTCCATCGTCTCACTTTCTATTGTCTCAAAACTTCCGTCTCACTTCTATCGTCTCATTTTCATCATCTTAAAACTTCCGTCTCACTTCTATCGTCTCATTTTCATCGTCTCATTTCTATCGTCTCATTTCCTCCGTCTCACTTCTTCCGTCTCAGTTTCATCGTCTCACTTTTTCCGTCTCACTTTTGCGTCTCACTTTTTCCGTCTCACTTTTGCTCCATAATATCTCGACTTATAAAAATCATAACTTTTGACTTCGATGTCCAAAATTTTCATACTATACACCGTTCGAAAGATAAATGAAAGCTCTACAACTTTCCAGAAGGAAAATTTGCTAAAATCTATTTATATCAATCCCAAATTTGCCTCTAAAATTCGAAGACGAATTTTCCATTCATACTCCAGCGTACTGCACCCAATTTTTAACTTCATGAAATTTTGAGACTCTTAGAGACAGAATTGAAATTTGATGTCTTCGTAAGAAATGTAGCCATACGTTTCTAGTTTAATTCAAATTAAGAATCATCTCGTTTAGATAACTATAGAAAGAGTTATAGATAATAGACCGAAGCACACTCAGTGAATATTTTCCAGTTCACTACCAATTCTGTTTCTAAATTTTTCTTATCACAACTCATACCAAGATCTTTCTTCCTACTCCTTCTACTCCTCATTTTCAATAAAATCACATTTAATGTCAATTATACTCAAAAGTTTTCAATGAATGCATGTACCACTTTTTTATGTGCAAACATTCAATGTTTATGTGCATATATGCTAACATGATGCATGAGCAAGAAAGTGCATTGTCTTAATTTCTCTTTGAGCTCACATGTACTGAAATTTCGGGTCCTAAACTTTAATATGTGGACGGGATGTTACAGTAAATGTACAGTTAAATTCATCAATTTTTCGATTGTAACAATTAATTCCAAATTTACTACTTATAACCAATCAAACCAAAATTCAAGACATAAACAATACACAATTCACTTCATGATCATTTTAACCATTTCATACCTCGGAATATGTCAATTAAGTGCATATATTATCTTTGCAAAGTGTACTAATTCATAATTCACGTGCGTATGTTAATGATATGCATGTGAAGGAAACACATTTCATGAACTCTCAATGATATGACTCATATGCAAAATTCTAAGGTTCTAACCCATAATATGGAAAACGGGCTATTACAATTTCCTTCCTTTGGAACCTAGAACTCCAAGGACTTATTCATCTCTCCATAGCAATTTTATTTACCCGCCACTTTCCTTTCCCAATTTGAACCATTCCTTTTCAACTTTTCCTCTTTGCCAACTTTAACTTTTCCTTTCTTAGCTTTGTTTCCTGAACATGTAGCCTTTGGCTCACAATGGCAAAGATGATTTTCCATCTTTGCCTTCCCAGAAACCTCCTGACCATTCTCTAAGCCAGACACCTCCTTATCCCACCTCCTCTATCACCACCCCACCTATTGCATCCATTCCCTAGAAAAGTTTGAAACAGGTAGTTAGGGACCAATATGCCTTGAGCCTCCTTTTTAAACCTCTAAAGGAAATAGATAGTAAGTTTGTTGTCTACCCAGAACTTGGTATATTGGAAGAGGGAGCTCGCAGCTGGGAAGCCACCTTGCGGGTTTCTTTTTTAACTAATGCCCTTCTTTTCCTATCATTCAAAGATGGGCACAGAAACTATAGAAAATTTGAGGGTTGGTGAATGTCCTATTGACTGAAGAAAACCTCATTTTGTTCACATTTAATTCTAATTCACTAGCTAATAAGATCTTAGAATAAGGTCCCTGGCATATTGGTAATCGACCAATATTTCTCTAAATGTGGCAGCCTTGCTTACAGTTGGATTCCATCAAACTTTAGCATCTTCCGTTATGGATTAACTTCCATAATATACCTTTAGAATACTGGACTACTTAAGGATTGAGTACTTAAAAAAGTTTCATAGGGAAATCCCGTTGTATGGATGAAAATATGACATTGAAAAAAAGGGTTGGATATGCCCGAATTTATATTACTGTGGAGTTATCCCCTAGTTGAGATTCTAATCATAAGACTAGGTGAGCGGAATGCACTTCAAGAGGATAGCATAGCAGTATCCTATCAATGGAAGTCTCACCTTAAAATACAAGGGAAAGTGTGGAAGGCTATAGGAAAAACATTTTAGAAAAGAAATTATCAAGAACTTATAGGGATGGATACAAATCATGATATAAATACAACCTATGGAAATGTCTCCACTAAAAATGCATAACAAGAGAATTTTCTAAATAGTCAGAATCATCATCCTATTATAAACATCGATGCTCTTTTGTTGAATAGTATAGACAATCCTAATCTCTCTGAAATTATAGCGAATGAATCCATCAAAATTTCACAAAAAGTAGAGAAGGAGGCTTCTTTTGAACATACTTCAGATCTTATTATTATTCCAGCTGATATTAGGGATTTCTCTATTGAACAAACCATGAACACCTCACTACTTCCTCAAAATATTCCTGAAACACCTAATCATTCATCTTGCAACCTATCAACCTCAGAAGTCGAAATAGCCAATGAAGAGCAGAATATGCAGCTCCAAACAATTGAAAGACAAAGATCTCAAAGGAGCAAGAACAAGGGCTCCAAAAACAAAACCTTTTAATATGTGAATTATCATTTGGAATGTTCGAGATTTAAATTGCCCTACAAAGCAAACTCCTTTAAGGGATTTTGTTTGGAGGGAAAGGCCTCTAATTGTAGGATTACTAGAATCCAAAATAAAACTAAAGAATGCTGGTAAGTTAAATTTAGGTTGAAGTTAGCAGATGCTTACAAACCATTCACATCATATTCTTGGTAGAATTAGTGTAGGCTATAAGGCTGATGAAGTCAAAGTCAAGCTCCTCTACTCCTCTGAACAAATGTTGCACCTTAAAATATCTTTTTTGTATGAAAATGCTAATATCATCTCATCCATCATCTATGCTAGTAATTTTAGATTCCAACGAGCAGTACTATGGTCTGATTTATTAACTCTTAGCAAAAACATCCGATAGCCATGGATTTTATGTTGTGACTTCAACTCTATATTGTATAAGTATGAGGCTAATGGCAACTGTAAACTTCAAAATTATTCTAAATATTTCAGGCCCTGTTTAGATCAGCTGGTTGTGATAGATTTGAAGTACGTTGGCAATAAATATACACAGCCCAACAAACAAAGCTCACACTTCAAAAGAAACTTGATCGTGCCCTGGTCAATGGCAACTGGCTAGCTCAGTTCCCTAATAGCACTACCATATTCCTTGACCCTCTTTTCTCATATCATACCCCAGTTAGGTTGGAGCGTCTATTTTAATCAGTTGCTAGTAAGTTCCCTTTTAGGTTTAACAATCACTTGGCCAAAGCACTAAGATTTCTCGAAACTTTTAAAAAAGGATCTGAATGCTATTTTCAGGGGACCAAACAGTTCATTTGTGTCCAAAAATTGAAGAAAACTAAGAAAGAACTGAAATCCCTGCATTCTTTAAAAGGCTCCACTAAATAATCTCTTTCTAAAGCCAAGGAAGAACTCACTAGAATTCAACGTAGTCTTGCATTATACCCTCATGATCCATAACTACTAGCTAATGAAAAACAAGCCCTCTCTTACTACATATTCATAGTTCAAAATCACAACTCATTCTTCTAACAACAAGCAAGAGTGAATTGGTTTAAAGATGGAGACAAATGCACAAAGTTCTTTTTTCAACTCTATCATAGCTCATAAAAATAAAAACAAAATATGTTCCATCTCTACTATTGAGGGAGTTCAGCTTCAAAACCATCTGGAAATTCAAGAAGAGGCTATTAGCTATTTCAACAATTTGCTTAGTTTTTACATTTCTAACATTGTCACCAATGCAGATCTCTCGGCTTTCATTTCTAAGAGACTAAACTATGAAGATATCAAAATGTTGATTGAGGTATTTGACGATAGGGAAATTGAGGTCTAGACACATTTGAATGGTATGAAAGCTCCAGGTCTAGACAGACTCAATGGCTATTTCTACGAAAAATCATGGGAAATTACAGGCCCCTTTATCAAGGAAGCAGTGAAAGAATTTTTCTCTAATGGAATACTTCATAAGAAATTCTATAAAATATTTCTTTGTTTGATTCCCAAAAGTGAAAATCCCACATCTTTCAGTGAGTTCAGACAAATCTCTTGTACAAACATCCTCTATAAAATTATTTTGAAGATCCTCGCAACAAGAATAAGGAAAGCACTCATCCCACTCATCATTAAAATCAGGGATCTTTTATTTGTAATAGAAAAATTGGTGATAATATATTGATTGTGCAAGAGCTACTCCAAGGTTATTCACGAGCGAAATTGACTCCAAATTGCATCATTAAGGTTGATTGTCATAAAACATTTGGCAGTGTTTGATGGAGCCTTTTATGGCAGATAATAAAGACATATGGATTCCTAGATATCATCATCAAATGGATCAAGGAATGCATTGCCACAGTGACTTATTCAGTTTTAATCAATGACAGCCCCTCCAACTCATTTAAGGCAAGAAAAGGCTTAAGGTTGGGGGACCCTGTTTCCCCTATCTTTTCATTATGTACATGTAAGTTCTCAACTCCATAATTCAACATTAAGTGGCTTTGAATACTACGTTTAAACACTACTCTAAATTTAAGAAACTTGGTTTAACTAACCTTTCCTTGTAGACTGTTTATTACTATTCTACAGTGCCAAGCTTGATTCGATCTAGAGTTTCATAAAGGCTCTTGATAGATTTAAAGAATTATTAGGCTTACACATCAACCTCAGTAAGAGCCATTTTATCATTTCCAATGGCTACCCAAATAGTGCCGCTCACTGGCATGGCTAAAAAAGAACCAACTCTGTTGTATCTAGGTCTTCCAATTTTAATAAGAAGACTTACCACCCTTAAATGTACTCCAATTTATAAAGAAAATTTAGAGAAGTATATGCTTGTAGGTGAATAAATTCTTATCTTTTACAAGGAAAATTCAACTTATCAAATATGTTCTTAGTTTATTGCATATCTATTGGAGCTTATATGTAACATCTCGTTCCCATACTAAGGGTTAGAACCCTAAAATTTGGTACATGTGAGATCAAAGAGAGATTGAAAAAAATGCAATTCATGTTCAGGTATAATATAGCATACACACACATGTGAATAATGGTTTTTGCACATGAAAATAATTGTTCATGCACTCATTTGATATTTTTCGGGTATGATTGATCTATAAATGTGATTATATTGGGAATTGTGAATTATATGTGTTAAAATTTTAGTTAGAGTGTATATGTAGTGAATTATGATTTTTGACAAAATTTGGGAATTTTCTGAAATTTAAGGGTATTTTTAGACTAGAAAAAATCCCAAGTGACAGAACTATTGATGAATAATAGTAGAAATAAGGGTCAAATGGCAATGAAAATTTTTATAGATGACTTTGGGATTTAACGACTTATGTCATCAAAATTGGGAGACAATTGGAGTAGAAATTGGAGATAAAATGGAATGGTTATTAAAGTGGACCAAATGGAACCATGGGGAGGTGACAAGTGGCAAGTGACATGTGTCACTTGCCTTGCCACATCTCACCCACGATTTTTCTTCATCTTGCAAGCCTATCCTTAATTTTGTCTTTCATTTTAACTCTTGCTTTCTTCTTCATTTTCGTGGCTTCTTCTTCTCTTCTTCTCCTTCATGATTCTTGACTCACCTAAACCTCCATCAAGTTACATCATGCTTTCATCTTTCACTTGTTCTCTCATCATATCATCTTCTTCATTGTCAAAAGAACACCCATCCCTACCACCTTAAAAAGATGAGGATCGTGTGATGCTTGGGAGTTAGGGTTAACAGAGATTTTGAAGAATTGGAAGCTAAATCAAGTGAGTTAGGCTTTAAATAACATGGGCAAGGTTAAACGAAGCATTTATGATGGTTGTTAGAGGTTAGATAACATATAATGGTGTTTTATGTATGATGAACGTGGGATATGAAATGCTTAGGTAAATTTCTTGTTTTGTATATGTATGATGATTAATGATTTATAATTTGTTATAAAGGTGTTTTGAGGGTGAATGATCATTTTTACGGGGTTAGGATGAGTGCAGAAAATTAATAATGAAAGGGGTGAATGTTTATGTTCTGTTTTTGGGTTAATGATCAATTATGGATCATGATTTGTCTTGTGAATGTTTTGGAGTTGAGAATGAAGAAGAAATGAGGTAGAAAGGATATGTTAGGTGCAACATGTAGGGACTTACAAAAATCTGGAAAAATTGGAAGAGATAAAGAGAGAGAACTGGAAAATGCTAGCTGTAACAATTTCACTGATCATGCTTTTGTGTTTTAGCCATAACTTGTTCTGTAGATATCCAAATGGTATGATCTTTGATTTGGATTAAATTAGATACATATGGCTACATTTTTTATGAAGACATCAAATTCAAATTTTGTCTTTAAGAGTTTCTAATTTTGACTTAAAGTCGAGTACTTAGTGCAGAAAGTTGATGATGAATGTGTATATATATGTATGTTCTGTTATTAGTGTTTATGATCAATCATGGGCTATAATTTGGTTATGGATGATATTGATTTAAAATGGAGTTAGAATAATGGATAAATGATGAGTATTGAACTAGAAATGATAGACTAAGCATGAGAAATTGAATGTTGTAACTAAAGAGTTAGAAATTTGGAAAACATAGCATTCAATTGGACATACTTTGGTGAAAGAGGCATAACGTTTTCTGCATAACTCTTATTGAGGTCAATTAGATATGGTTTTAAAGAGTACTTCGAGATCTACAACTTCTATCAAGACCTCAAAAAGAGATTTTGATGTCTAGAGGGTCAAATTTTCAAGTTTCTGTAAGTGACCCGTAAAGGTCCGTTTAACGGACATTGATGTCCGCCTAACGGACATTCACAGGTCAAGTGATCCTAATTAAGGCTTAAATGGGTCCTAAATTGAACCTAGAATGATCCTTTGTTTATGTGACTAATGTATGATATGTTTGAAGTGAAAATGAAGGTTATAAATTAGTGAATGAAGGGTTAATATCAAAGGACCCAAGGCATGAGTATAATGGGAATGAAGAAGTTCATATGATTGTAGCTATGATTCAAAGAAGTTGAGTAATATATATTAAGTGATTAATTGTGAATGAGAATTGGATATTATGAGATCATATAAGGTTAGAAAAGAGATGACGAGAAATTGAGGTATGATATAGAGTAACCAAGTGTTCTTGGGGTGTAAGCTTATGAATAAGCTAGAGACACACAAAGGGTAAAGATTGAATGGAGAATTTAGAATGATCATGTGCAAATGAAATGTAATTCTAAGTTTTATTAGACAAATATGAATCATGAAATGAGAATGAGCATAAGATGTGAAGTTAGAAAATATACCCGGGATTGTCATTGAGCATGCATTATACATTACACATATACATATGTGTAAAAATGAATGTTTATGTGATCGTCCAATTAATAATGTGTATGCAATATGTGTTTTGCATAATGATGATACAGGATAGAACGTCCGCATCCAGACGTATCCGGATCATGGAAGCTAATGCTAATCTGGAGCGTACTGTGAGTAGACTTAGATGGTCTCATTTCAATGTTTGTTTTGTTTGAATTTTTGTAATTATTGACTACTGAGTGATCAAATGAATGTGTCTTGATTGTTGATTCCGGACAATGAAGGTCTGATGATTGTGATGTTTGATTTGGATATTGAAGTGCTACTTGTATGTGAATGAGATGAAATAAGTGTACATAATATGATTGTTAAATGCCAGACCACGGTCCGATGATAAATTTGTTTTGAATGTGCATTTGCATATGAATGAAAGTGTGATTCACAACTTTAACGTTGAATGCCGGACTAAGGTCCAATGATATGTGAATGTGAGTGAATGGGAATATGCAAATGTAATTGACGCATTGAGATTTATAGGGAGTTTTTAGTACATAAATCCTCACAGATATTTTAAGTTATCTATTAGGATTTAAGATTTTATATGAATAATACCATAATATATTATTTGAAAAACCTAATGAAACTTTTCTCTTGTTTTCTTTTATTTTCTCTATTTTATCATTTTCTTTTTATTTTGTTATCTTTCCACTATTTATTTATTTTTCTTTAACTTCTCTCTAATCCTTCACTCTTTTTAATTGTTTAGTCCTTACATTCGCATATCGGTGGCTATGTACTTTAAAAATCATGAAACCCTCGAATCTAGAGTAAACAAGAGCTCAAAATATGAATATGGGCATAAACACTATCATGTTGGTTGCATGAAGCATGGTCATGTTGATGTACATAGGCATCAACATAGACGTACTAGTGCCTATGTACTTTTCTAACTTTTTCATAACTTGGTCAAACAGCTCCAAATCCCCAAACTTGTCCCAATTGTTCCTTTTGCTCCACATAAATGAATTACAACCTAAAAAATACTATATAAATGAATTAAGTTTTAAAAAATCAAACAAACAAGCGAAATACACTAAATATGAACTTAAAACTATAAACAATTAAGCACTTACTACTTGACGCTCTTAACCATACATCCACCAAAGAGATTAAATTTATGGAACATCGAACAGTAACGATTATGATCTAGTATATAAGTTAATGTTGTTCTATGGATTTAATGCACGCAAATTTCAAGAGTACTATAGATCTGTAAGAGAAAATGCTAGAAGAATGTCTAAAAAAGCTTGTGAGCTTTGTCAAATATGATTTATGGTTATAGAGATTTAGGATTTCAAATCTTAATTCCTCAATTTTTGAGGTTTTAGATTAGTAAGTTTCACTTAAGGCACCAATGTGATAATACTTTTTGTATGCGAATGTAGTATTTGCAATATAAACTTATGTTATTTACTATAGAGTACATGCACTTTTTATATAAAAGTGATGATATTGTTTATAAAGGATAGTAGTATCTTTTTATAAGATTATGGCATTTATAATATAAACTTATGGCACTTATAATATTGAGTACAAGACTTTTTTAGTATAAAAGAGGTGGTATATTTTGTATAAAATAATGATACTTTCTGTAAAGAATAGTGGTATTTTTTGTAAATGGTGGTCATATCTTTTTATAGGATAGTGATATTTTTTGTATAGGGTTGTCATATTTTTAATATGAATTATTAGAATTTACATTGTTGTCTAAAGATACTTTTATATAATTTTTTGTATAGAGTAGTGATATTTTTATGAAGAGATGTTACACTTTGTATAAAGTGGAGGTATTTTTTATAAGATTGTAATATTTTTAATATAAACTAGTGATATTTACAATCTTGACTAAAAGAATTTTTTGTACACTGTGAAGACATTTTTTTTATATAGAGTGATAATAATTTTAGTAAAAATTGGTGATATTATTTATATAGGATGTGATAATATTTGTATAGGGTTAATAATATTTGCAATATAAACTATTAGTATCTACAGTAATTATAAAGTTATTTTTATATGCATTGATGATTTTTTTTTGTAAAGAGTTGTTGTATATTCTATATAGGATGGTGGTATTTTTTTATAAGATTATATATTTATAGTATAAACTAGTGGTAGTATTTTTTGTACACGTTGGTGATATTTTTTACACGGTGGTGACATTTTTATAAAGAGTAGTCGTTCTTTTTATATAGTATTATAGTATTTATAATATTGACAAAAGAAACTTTTGGCATGTAGTGATTGTATTTTTATAATGTTGTGGCATTTTTTGTATAGTACAGTGATATTTTTTATGTAGTGGATTTGTATTTTTATATATTGTAGCAAAAGTTTCATATTTATGTAGTAGAAATAAAGATGTGTAATGTAATTATGCTTGTCATTATTATGTTCTTTAATTTTGAAGATACTAACCAAGTTAAGGTGAACATGAATTAAAAATGAGAAAAAATAAGACATAAAAAGCAATTATAAGAAACTTATAAAAATAAATTAATAATGCGATTGAAAATCTAGTAATACAAAAGAAAGACTTTGCATAAGCTTGTCCAAAGATAAAAGGATAATAATGTTGCTAGTATTTTGATCCTTTAATCATTAAAAAAAGTTTGTTGAAAATTTTTTAATTGAAGATGATGTTTGCATATACTTATCACAGAAAAAGATGAAATGAGTTGTCTGTAAGGTTTAACCCAATTAGTTGTTGGTTTTTTTCTCTTTAATTAAGATTTGAAATTGAGATTTAAGATTAAGCTTTCTAATATTTTTTAATTGAAACGAGCTTTTAGAATATAAAACTCACAATTATGTCATCTTTTAATAAGATTTTATGTAACTAATACGATAATATATTATTTGATAAGTTCAATGAAAGTTTTCTTCTTTTGTCTTTTATTTTCTCTATGTTATTGTTTTCTTTTTATTTTATTAACTTTTTACTAATTTATTTCTTCTCTCTAAATCCTCAAGTCTCATCCTGATAAATCAGGATAACCACCGCGTCTACGTAGTCCTCCCATGAGTGGTTCAAAAAGGGTCTAAATGAAGATCCTTTTCGGGTCGGTCCTAATCGTAGATGTTTAGCCCTTACATTAAATTTTCTAAGCTACCTTAATTACATATTTTTTTAATATTATTTTGTCATACATGTCAAATAATAGTCACTATTGATCACTATAGATGAGAGGTACAAGCGACGAGTGATTGCGGAGATTTCCCCATAACCATTGAGATCATCAGTGGTTAAGCTCCTTATCAATCATGGCTTCTTCTTCTTCTACTTCTCCCCCACGACTCCCCTTAACCCCACTTTCTGCTTCCTCTCCTAGACCTCACACCCCACCGCACATCTTACCATCGCCTTCGATTCAAAACCCTAAGTCTCAAGACCAAAACATAGATCCTAATATTCCTCACCCTTCCCCTACCAAACTAGCAACCCATTCGAATATACAACCTGACAAACCTCCCCCCTACTAAACCTAGATCCTGGAAATCAGTAGTGGATGATGTAGAAGCAGATTCTTTGAGGGCAAAGACACTGACTTATTATCCTCCGGAGATTAAAGATGATCAAATCAGAGTCATACCACCACCTGAATTAGCAAAGAAAGGGGCAGTTCAATTTTGCCATGCGCTGATTTGGTTTTTCTTAGGAAAACGTCCCACGTATCCAGTGGTCCAACGTGCATTGGCCAAATCCTGGTTAGCTTTCGGTTTGTCTGAAACTTTAATTACAAGTGCGAATAACTTCTTATTTAAATTCGACTAGGAGGATGTGATGAATTTGGTTCTGGAGAAAGGGTAGTGGCACATTCAAGGTAAACCCCTCTTCCTACGGAGATGGAGCTTGAATGGAGGGGAGCATGATGACGTCAAAGTTGCTCTAGTTTGGATGAAATTCCATAATATTCCAGTGGAATACTAGAATACGAAGAGACTTGGAAGAATTGCTAGCTTAGTGGGTAACCCCCTCTTAATGGACACTCCAACAGCAAAGATGTCTAGAATAGTATGCACCCGAATGTGTGTGGAGTTGGAATTGGGAAAGAGTTGACTCTCATCTTTTCAATTAGCCACTTACAATGAAGAAGGGAAGATAACATTCAAGGAAATAGAGGTTGAATATGAATGAAGGTCGGAGAACCAGTTATAGAAGAAAGAATGGGCTCCTACTGGGAGAATATTTGAGACTGGATTATAGCAAGAATTGGAGAAGGGAAAGGAACCTATACAAACAAGTGTACAATTGCAGCAGAAGGATGGTAAGATGGTAGTCTCTGGGGTCCTACAACAAATTCATAAGGAGAGTCCAGAATCAGGGCTTCCAAGTGTACAAAGTGAGGACATAGGAACACCTCTAAATAGTCAACCGAATGAAAAGGCAATGCAGAGTGATAAGGGCAGTAGCTCTTCGAGAAGTTTAATGGATCCAAATAAAGATTAACAGAAGGAAGGTGAACCAAAAGGAACCCTTGAGGATGCCGAATTCCTAACATTAAGACAAGCAGGTAATAATCTTTCCCCTTCTAAGTCCAAATTGTTCCTGAAATGGAAAATCATAGTCCGGGGAATATGGAAGGGGTAGAGGGGGATTTTACAGTCCGAAAAAGAAGGAAAACTAGGAGAAAACAAAAGTAAGTGTTCTGTTGTGGATTTTTGGTAGAATGAATTTAGTTTTTTGGAATGTTAGGGGTCTTAATAACTCTAAAAAGCAATTAGCTGTGAATGTTATGTTTAAGAGAATGTCTGTGTCTTTAGTGTGTTTGATTGAGTCCCGGATTAAGTATCCCCACTTCTTAAATAATGTGTGCTCTTCTCTGTTTCCTAGTTGGCTTTTTTATAGCAACTTAGAGTAAAGTTCAAATGCTAGGATAGTGTTAGCTTGGAAGCCGGACAGATTTTTGTGTATTCCTAAAATTTCCTGTAATCAATTGATTCACTTAGAGGTCACTCGCTCCTACCAACAGCTCTTCAGCCTTTTTTTGTCACTTGTGTGTATGGTTCAAACAACTTTAATCATAGGAAGAATCTTTGGTAAGCTCTTTCCAATATTAAAAACTCAGTGGGAAATCATCCTTGGATTATAGCGGGGGACTTTAAAGCAATTTTATTTTCTCATGAGGTAGAACCTATAAGTCCTTTGATTATTAATGGCATGTATGATTTTAGGCAATGTGTAGAGGACTGGGAATTGTATGAGCTTAATTCTAGTGGTCCTAGTTTCACTTAGACTAATAAACAATGTGGAGAGCTCTTTATTGCTAGGAAGTTAGATCAAGCTTTTGTAAATGCTGCTTGGAGTTCTAGGTTTCCTAGATCATATGGGATAATCCAAAATCCCAAAATTTCTAATCATTCTCCAATTTTGATTAGGGCCTTAATAAATAGGCCGAATAGACCTTCCCCTTTTAGGTTTGCAAACTTCCTAGTTTCACAAGCTAATTTCCTCCAAATAGTGGAAGAGAAGTGGAACACTCTGATCCAAGGAACCCCTATGATTTGTGTAGTTTCTAAGCTTAAACTGGTGAGGAAAGCCCTCAAAACTCTTAATTCTGGTCAAGTAGGAGATGTGTATACTAGAGTAGAGAATTGTCAAATTTCTCTCAACATTATTCAAGATCAAAAGAGAAATTTTCCCAATAGCTCAAATCTAGTCGAACAGGAAACTAAGGCCATCAATAACTTGTTAAGAGCCTTAGATGATCAGGAGTCCTTTCTCAAACAATCTTTTCGTTTCAAGTGGCTCAGAGAGGGGGATCAAAATACCAAGTTTTTCTACAATTCCATTATGTCAAATAGGAATAGAAATAAGATTCACTGGATTATAGGGGAAAATGGTATTAGAATTGTGGATGTAGATGAGATTCAAAACCAGTTCCTAGGTTGCTTTTAAAGGACTATTGGGACCAGGAAGGACCTTCCTCCTTCTAAAGAGTATCTGGATAGTTTATTCCCTCATCGGATTACTGACACTTTCACCAATATTCTCATTACTGAAGTCACAATTCAAGAGATTAGGGATGTTCTCAAGTCTTTTAATCCAAACAAGTCTCCTGAGCCAGATGGTTTTAATGGGTATTCTTTAATCATACATGGCCTACTATTAGGGAGGATATTACTAGGGCTATTAGAGAGTTTTTTTCTTCATGGGAGACTTCTCAAAGAAATCAACTCTACTTTCATCACTTTGGTGCCCAAAAAAGCCAATCCTTCCACAGTAGATGATTATAGGCCTATATCTTGCTGTAACTTTATTTATAAGGTGATAGCAAAAATCTTGGCTAATAGACTTAGAGAGATACTCCCTTTCATTATTAGCCCAAACCAAAGTGCATTCATTAAAAACCGTCGAATGGGGGATAATATCTTATTGGCCCAAGAGATTTTCAAGAATTACCATCTAGCCAATAATCATAAGAGATGTGCTTTTAAGGTGGATTTAAAAAAGCATATGATTCGATCCATTGGGAGTTCCTCCTGAATGTGTTAGAAGCTGTAGGTTGTCCTCCCAAGTTCATTCATCGGATAAGAGAGTGTATTACCTCTCCTGCCTATGCAATTTTAATTAATGGATCCCCCATAAAATTCTTTCCAAGAAAGTCAGGATTAAGACAAGGTGGCCCTCTATCCCTTCTTCTCTTTATCATTTGTATGGAGGTTTTCACTAGGAGCCTAAATGAATGCATAGTAGGTAGTAATACCTTTAAATATCACTAGAGATGTAAAGCTCTTAAACTCACCCATCTCTTGTTTGTGGATGATCTCTTAATGTTTTCTCATGGAGATTTGGTCTCGGCCCAAACCTTACTAGATTGTTTAGGATCCTTTTCCCAATTCTCTGGTATGGTAATGAACCTGAATAAGATTCATTTCTTTGTCTCTCCAAATCTGGACCAAATGGCCCATCAAATTGAAAGCTTGTTTGGTCATAAACAAGGACACCTTCCCATTCGATATCTGGGACTTCCTCTTATAACTGGTCGTTTGGTTAGGAGGGATTGTCGTTCTTTGTTAGAAAAAAAATGATTGCATAGCTAACAAATAGACCCATAAAAATCTTTCTTATGCTGGTATAGTCCAATTAGTTATTTCGGTCCTGTCCGCCTTTCAGGTTTATTGGTCTAGTATCTTCATTCTCCTTCCTTCCATTATTAAGGAAATAGAGAAAAAACTTATAATTTTTTTGTGGTCAGGGAAGGTGGAGGCAAAAGCTCAGGCAAAGGTCAAGTGGAATGATGATTGTAGATCTAAGAAAGAGGGAGGTCTAAGTTTTAAACATTTGTCTACTTGGAATAAAGTGTTGACAGGGAAAAGAATTTGGGTTCTTTTTAATGATATGGAAGCTTTATGGGTTAAGTGGGTTCACATTATTATTCTGAGAAGGAAAAATTTCTGGAATATCTTACCTATCAATGGAAGTTCGTGGAGTTGGAGGAAGATATTGTCTGTTAGAGACCAAATTGGGAACCAATTTAAATTTAGAATAGGAAATGGTAACTCTACTTTTTTATGGCAGGATCCTTGGCATCCGAGAGGAATCTTGATGGCTCACTCTACTCCTCGATTGATCAATGGTTCAGATCTTCCCATGAATGCTAGAGTATCGGAAGTAATCTGGAACAATGAATGGTGCTGGCAAGATACAACTATGGGGACTATTAGCAACCTAGAACCTCTACATTATAACCCAGATTCTTCAAGAGAGGATAGTTTAGAATGGCTAGCAAGCCCTTCTAAGCAGTATACCAATGCTTCAGCATATACTCTCATGAGACCGACAACTCAAACGGTTCCTTGGTATCCATTAGTTTGGCATAAGGGGAATAGTCCTAGGTGTTCCTTCATCTTATGGTTGGCCTTTCTGAACAAATTGCAGATTATGGATAAATTAATGTACCTCCATACCCTAAACCGATGCTCTTTATGTGTTTTGGACTCAGAGACTATCAGACATTTATTTTTTGATTGCTCTTTCTCAAGAACAATATGGGTAAACACTCTAAACCATTTCCAAATTAGCCATCCTCAACTCACCGATCTCCAATCCGTGTTACTATAGGTTAACCAGTCCCCACCCTCTAGACACTGTGACATGAATACCTTCATCATTATCCTTTCCGTAGTTGTGTATAACCTGTGGTATGAACGAAACCTTCGAACCTTCAAAGATGAAGCCTTGGATGTAGGGAGTCTTAACTCGCAAGTGATCTTTCAAGTTATGGAGCACCTTCGCTCAAACACCGAGAGAAGGTAAAATGTGTGTGTTTTATTCTTAATGAAAATTTTGCAGGTTTTATTCTATACACAGCAGTGGGTAAAGAGAAGGAAGTTAAATCCTTCCTTGACAACTATAAAAGGAAGATCAAAAGCTGAAGAGATAGCCTCATTCTCTACTGAGCATTGAAGAAAGAGTTGTGAAACCAAGGGGACTCAAGCTACAAGGTTACCTCCATCGGTTCTACTGGTAGGTGTCTAACTCTGCACATAGGAGTCCGACTAAGGTATGGACCCATAGGGAGGCTGGATTGGTGTAATTGCTTATTGAGGTTGGGTATGGCTTTGTATTACTGGAAGTTGGTTTTGTCATGGCCAGTGAGATTGATGTCATGGTTTGGTTTGTTATTGTGTTGTTTTGATTGAGGACAACATTTGTAGGGCTTATGTTGTTGGACCCCAAACTTTTCTTAGAAGACTAGAACTATTAAATGAGAAATTTTGGTAATTAGTCATGAGTAAAGAACAAATGATGAAAATTCTTGAATTAGAAATGATAGACAATATTAAAGTAGTAAATGAGAAGTGTGGATAGATTCATGTTTTGCTTTGGTGCTTTTGGTAGATGAGAGGTTATGAAATGGAAACCTTGTGTTCTGACTTCAGGGGAAATTCTGGATTGATCTAGATAGATTTAGACAAAGTTATCTTCTGGAAAGTTGTAGGTCTTTTGTTTAGCTTTCTAACGGTATAAAGTATGTAATTTTTGGACATCGGAGTTGAAAGTTATGGTCCTTATAAGGGGAGATGCTCAGGAGCATAGATGTTTCGTCTGTAGAGACGTATCATCTGTGATGACATCATATCGTCTGTAAGGATGCATTGTCTGTAAGGATGTATCGTCTGTAGAGACGTATCATCTGTGTAACATCCTGTTTCCATCCAAAGGGTTAGAACCCTAAAAATGTGGTACATGTGAGATCAATTAGAGAAATTGGGATAACATATCTCATGCTCATGCATTACATAAGGTGCACATGCATATGAATAGTGAATCTTTGCGCATAACAATAATTGTACATGCATTCATTGACATTCCCGATATATTTGATCATAAATGTGATTATTTTGAAAAAAGTGATTTTTGTGTTTGGAAAATTGATTAGAGAGGGTCATTGAGGTTTTAAATTTGTTAGTGAATTTTAGAAAATTTTCTAAAATTTTCGGGGTACTTTTTCGGACTAGGAAAAATTCCAAGTGGCAGAATAATTGTTTACTGGTAGTAGAAATTACTGTCCAATGGCAATGGAAATTTAGAAAAATGATTTTATGATTTATTAATTTTGAGCCATTGGAATTTGGGGAGAAATTGAAGTAGAAATTGGATTTGAAGTGGAAAGAAATTAAGTGAGCTTGTAAAAGTGTGACATGTGGCAAGTGACACTTGTCACTTGCCTAACATGCCACCATATTAGTTTTCTTTTTAATTAAAACCTACCTTTTGGTCTTCATTCACGATACTTGTGTTTAAGAAGCAATTAGGGATTTGTTTTGGAGCTCTTCTTCTCTCCTTCGTATCTTCTCCTCTTCCTTACTTCTTTTTGCAACTTTTTTTTGCTCATCTTTCCTATCTTCCTTTACCTTGCCTTCTCTTCTTGTGATTCTTTAAAAACCTAAGCTTTCTACCCCCCCTCAAGTGATGATGAAAATCGTGTATGGTGTTGGGAGGTAGAAAATTTGTGGTATTTTTGAAGAGTTGAAGAAGTGGAAACTCAAGTAGGTAAAAATTGTGTTTTATATCATGAATTGTTAGTTAAAAGAATTGTTTGGGCTGTTATGTGAATTAATTTCATGGGAATTATGTTTTGATTGTATGGGTATGAAATTTGCTTGTTTAATTGATGATTGATGAGGTAGGATGTGATGAATGTAAGGATAACATGTGTTGTATGAAATTTAAGATGGTTTGAAGTGAAGTTTGTGATTAAGGATGAGTGTGGAAAATGATGGATGGTGGTGTGTGTGTGTGCTGCAATTTTGTGGACTATTACTCAAGGATAGGTTGTGAGTTAGTTATGGTGCATATATGAGTGAA
>JAOQMQ010086491.1:0-18793 GCA_027563845.1 Erythroxylum subrotundum | reverse complement strand
AGTCTCATACCTCAATCCGGTGGGAATAGTACCTTATATATGCTGCGGGTGCTAGGTTCACGTAGATCTTCGTGTTTTCATGGGATTTTGACATCTGATGGGCCGAACGGGCCATAGACTTGTGGAGATGGGCTTGGGCCTATCACAGTCGACCCAACCAATAATAGTATTGCATTTTTAAAATTTTATAAAAATGTAATTATCTATATTTTAACATAAGATGAGATTTCTTAAAAAAGAAATCTATGTACAATAATGATTGGTAACTCTTAGAGTGCAATTAAACTATAAGTAAGTTTTGTTTATGTTTCAATGTCGAAACTGTTTTTAGATAAATGACTTATAGCGTATTTGTGTTATACACAAACATACATAAGCTTAAAATATCAAAACTATATTAAAATAATTAATTATATAAATGTAAAATTAATTACTCAAAACCATTATATAAACTTTGAACATTAATTATATTATAGAAAATAAAATCTTTATTACATACGCTTAAATATTTTATTTAAGTCAAAAATTAAATTATGAAACTCGAAATGAAATAGTTTTCTTAGGTAGATTAATTATCAATTACAAAATTAATATATTAACAACTTTCTATCTTCTTCATATGTATTATATCTTATATAATTTATCTAAAATTCAATATGAAAACATAAAATTTTAACAATTGATAAAATTTTAGAAGATACTACGTAAATTTTAACTTATTTCAACTACAAAATTTCGAATAAAGTCCTTTTTTATTATAATCATATTAAAAATTATATTAAAAATGTGAGACTCATAATGATAGATTTTAAAGCATATTAGCTTTTATTCATTAGTTAAATTAGATTTTGACAAAACATCACTGCGTGTATGACAACCAATCAAATACTAAATTACTTAATAAATACGTAACTTAATGTCCTTTTTAATTTCTAATATTATAAAATTTTCAGGAATTCAAAGTATTAAGAGTAATTTTCAAGGTAAGTGAAATCACGTGATCTTTTACGTTTTTTAAATATAATATCAAAGATAGATTATATTTTAAATTCAAAATTTTATCTTATTTTAAAATATTAGTTAAAATTAATAAAAATGTTTATAAAAATCTTTTCATTTATCAATAGTATAATTCATCTTTAATTTTTATTGGAAACGGTATTGACATAGATGACCATATAAATTAGTTTCTTTACATGGAACATAAGTGTGACATTTTAGTTCTTTTATGTTTTTTTTGCTTCCTTATATGTTTTTTAAAGAATTTAAAAAATTCATTAAGGAGAAAAGAAGTTTAGTGTACATCTATGGAGAAGGACTCTCCCACGTGAGAAAAAGATAACACTAAAAAACCACATAAGAACAAAACGACAACGTTGAGAACCAATTTGGGAGGGGTTGTGCGACGACGTATCCGTCATTAGGGTAAAACGTCAACCACCTTTCTCAACACTTTAGACGATTACTCAATTGGGGAGGAACACTCTGGAGGTTGCGACACTACGATGGCGGTGCAATGGTTCTTCTATCTGTCTTTAGGCTCGAAGGGAATTCTCATCTTAGGTAGGAGATCAGAATTCTAAAGGTTTTGTGAATCTCCTGAGATTAACAAGCTTCATTTGAATATCAGGAGTCTGGAGGGGACAACAGAGGACCTTCCTTCACGAACTCAGCTAGTGAGGTAGTAGATCGAGATGAGGTACGTCAAGTTGCACTCGAATACCTACAGGTGAGTCAGATTCCTTCTAATCTTTGTTTCTCTCCTTCTTTCATGAGTAGGTAAATTCGAAAATCTGCTTGAGTTGCTCAAGAAATAGCTATGCATGAGTATCACTATTTTCTTTACTGTATCCCAAGTTGCATGAACCCACTGTAGGAAGTCCGTGATCTATGAGTAAACATTAAGGACTATATTCTCTAGGAGAGAGTCAGACATTTGTTACAATGCAGTCCCAACTAATTTATAATCAGTCGTTCCCTAATATTTGTTGTAGAGAGTTTTATAAGAGATGGTAGAGTGTTAGATCTCCTTTTAAACCTTCGATTGTTTCTCTCATTCCAAATTGCTTGGAGACAAGTTGCAACTGAGACCATAAGTATTTCCTTATCATATTTAGAGATATGCAGTTTAGATATCTCTAGTAAGATATCTGTGAGGCTGCAATTACTAGTACCAGGGGCACATAAACTAGAGATTCTAATCTACACCTCCTTAGCGAAACCACACTCGAAGAGAAGATGATCCCTAGTCTCCTCCTCTAGGTTGCAAAGAATGCAAAGCTTATAAGAGGACAGGAATTTTAGTCTATCCATAGTGATGAGCCTATTCAACATGGCTAGCCAAAGGAAAAAGCTAGCATTCGGTTTCAGAATCTTGCTCCAAATCAGGGAACACCACCCTATTCTTGTAACTGCCCCATCCATAAGCTTTTTAGCTTTCTTATTAGTGATTTCTAATATAGGTATCTCATCCTATAAGTATATATCATTCTCCCCGAGGCTTTTGTATTGAGGAATGGGCAAAAGTCTTAGTTCTTCTAAGGAAAGCAACCAATTGTCATTTCTAATTATTTCGTGAATCTTAGCTCTCTTAGAGAACCTTCCCAATAATGATCTTGCCAACTGATTATGAATTAAAGCCCCTTGACCTATCCAGTTATCATACCATAGAGAGATTCTGTCTCCTGCCCCAATTTGACAAGTAATATGTTGCCGAACTTCTTCCCTCAATTTGAGAATTTAGTTGAAGAACCAATAGTAAGTGTCTTTAATTCTTAGAGCCCAAAAACTATCACCCTTTAATATGTAGATTTGAATCCATTTGATCCATAATGATTGTTTTTCATTTAGGATTCTCCAAATTCTCTTGGTCATAAGAAATCTGTTGTTCTTACTGGTTGACTCCAAACCTAACCCACCTGCCTCCTTTGGTTGACAAATATGCTTCCAATTCACTTTTGCAATTCCTTTCTCACCTTTTCCTTTACCCCATAGAAACTGCTTCATCAGTTTTTCCACTATTTTAATAAGTCCTTTTGGAGAGGAAGATGTAAGAGCACTAGTAAATTTGCATTGACAAAATTACTAACTTCAGAAGCTGAAGTTTTTCTCCATAGAACAGGGTTCTATTCGTCCAAGACCTCATTCTTTTTTGAATTTTTTCTATTAAAGGAAGACATTCACAAAATCTTAATCTCCTGGATGAGATAGGAATGCCTAAATACAGAAGAGACGAGTCTTGTTTTTCTATGCTAGTAGCTTGTGACAAAGAATTTGAAAAGGGAGCAGCACTTTTGGATAGTAAAAAGTAACTTTTATGAAAATTAATACTCAATCCAGACAGCGCCTTAAAAGTACGGAGAATACTCATCAGTAGAGGAAGTGAATGAGCATTTTCCATACTTAGAATAATAAGATCATCTGCAAAACATAAGCTAGTTAGTGAAAGTTTCTTGCATTTGGAATGATATCTGAAGTTAGAGTCAGCTGAAGTATTGTGCTTCAGCATAAGGGTGAGAACCTGGTCGGGTTGTTGAAGCCCCCTAGATAATACCGATTCTTGAAACTTTTGTAGTATTCGTGGAACCAGGTCGAATCCCTAGAGAATTGAACATTAGTTTTGTAATTTCAAGTATTAAAATTAAATGGGAGGTTTTGATTAAGAAACGGATTAACTAAAATAAGACGAAAACAACTTAAATCAATTGAATGTAAATATGAGAAAGTCAAGATTACCAAACTTCGATTTAAGAGAAAGATCTCATCTAATTATAACATTGATCATTGGTTCAAAAAGAATATTTTCATGATTCAAGCAATTAGTCCAATACATATTAGGATAGCCGTAATAAGTCTCAAAATTTCCTAAATTGATTGGTTCAAACTCATCATCCAAACAAAAACTTATCATCTATTGATTGGGTGTGATAGCATTCCATATAAGATAAATGATAGCAATAAGCTCTGTGAAAAAAAACTAAACCCTAAGTTAAATAATCCAGATAGCTGCAATTATTCAATTTGATTTTCTTGTTTATCATAAGTTAAATATGACAATTCATAAATAACCTATTTGCTACTCGTACCAATCCTTTATGACAATTACGGATCACTGAATTCTTGGATAGCAATAGAATAATCAATATTAAATTAAATTTTCAAATTAATCGAATATCAATCATTTATGAAATATGGGAACTCAAAATAAGAAATAATTGAATTAAAACGTGAATAAAAGTTTGAAACATAAAACCTTACAAAGTTACAATCAGAGTATTGAATCCCCTTGAATCAGAACGATGAGTTTAGCCACACATAGTTTTTGCTCCAATAAAAAAATAAAAGAAAGACTAAGAATTGCTAAAATATAAGAATCAAGAACCTCCTTTTGTTGTGAGAAATGTCCCTTTTATAGGGTTTTATAATCTAATCCTAATCTAACTCTAACTGGTAAAGATGTCTATCTAAAACAAATTTAAAATCAAACTCTTTTATGATAAGGATAAGGCAAAGCCTTCCAGTCGAATTCTAACTCTTCAAGTGATCAGCCTTACCCACTGCATCAATCTCTTCACTTTATCCTAAATTTGTTATTATCATCAATATAATCCCAATACAATGCAATCTCCACTTTCATCTCTTAAAAAAAAAACAAACATTACTCTCCATATTTAAGTACCAAAATAAATCTAAAACAAAGGAGATAATATCAAAGAATATGTCAAGATAAGATCTTATCAAATTCTCCCACACTAGACTTTTGCTTGTCCTCAAGTATACATCAATTCAATACATTAATTATCTTCACAGCAACCTGTCATCTCCTTTCATGTCATCTAAAAAGATCCAAAAGCTAATTCACATTTAAGGGTTAACATAAAATAACAATCGATAGAATAAGCACTCATAGGACATATTGTTAAAATATAGCATCTCAACAATTCCATGAAAATTAAATGAACAAGACTTGACACCCTCACAAGGATTTCACTCTATATGCTCAAAGTGTTTAAGGTTCATTAAGCTCTCAAATCAAAACATAGCGAGTTATTTCTATAAGCTTGCTCAAGAATCATATCTCCACCACTAAACAAAATGAACCTAATGTATAAATCAAAAGGGACTTAAAAAGGGTTGTAACGTGGCTTAGGTAAGGTATGACAAAGGCACTTTTTAGCTAAATAAATTGAAGGGAATCATACAAACTTATCCACACAAGTTTTAACTTAAATCAAAATTCACTTGGTTCAAATGACATCCCTTTCAATCACTTTGTCTTTTCTTTTCTTTATTTTTTTTCTTTTTTTCTTTTTAACAAAAATATCAACGAGGAGGGTTTTTTGTTTTTGTTTTTAATTCTCCTCCATTCTATAAGAAATCAAAACAATGCAACTTGAATCATTTAATTAATTTTTCACGGAAATAGTCAAAATCCCGTGCAAATAAGCTCGATACAATTCCTTTAATTTAAGGGTTCAAAATTATTAAGGATATCAACAACAAAAAGGGTAAATTTGGCTTGTAACAAGGTTATTATGCAAGATTTTTTTGTTTTTAAAATTCTCATCCATTCTATAAGAAATCAAAACAATGCAACTTGAATCATCTAATTACCTTTTCATGGAAATAGTCAAAATCTTATGCAAATAAGCTCGATATAATTCTTTCAATTTAAGTGTTTAAAATTATTAAGGATATCAAGAACAAAAAGGGTAAATTTGGCTTGTAACAAGGTTATTATGCAAGAAAGAAAGGTCTAAGGATAAAAAGTGAGGTAGGAGTGTTTAGGTTAAAAAAAAAGGTTATCCTAAATGCCTCTATAATCTTTATACAAAAATTCATTAAAAAAAATGTGATTTCAACATGTATTCAAAAGTAAGTTCTAGCATAGACAAGCTATGTTTGATAACACACAACAAAAGATATATATGAGCATATATGCGGTGAATGCTCTTTGGCTCAAAGCTCACATAGGTGTCAAAAATTGCATCAAGTCTTGCACACTTTTCATTCAACAAAATCAATGAGATATTTGAAATAATTCAATGAAAGTGCTAATCATGCTTGTCTCTCTTATGCATTATATCTTAAACTAAAAATGTGTCCTAACTTAAGAATTATTTGTGAACAACAATCAGAAAATTATGAAACTATCATGAGGAATAATTAATATATGAATCAACATATCATAAGTCCAAACAAAATCACAAAGTTCATCATAATATAAACATTCGTTTCACCACACCTAAATCATACATTGTCCCTAATGTATGCATAAGATACACACAACTCAATAAAGATAATCAAAGAAAATAAAGATTAGAGGACTCCCCTGAGATGTGAGCATTGGAAAGGGTGTGTATTATAGTGTTGGAGGGCATAGAGGTACAACCCCCATAAATTGAAGTAGAGCATCTAAAATTTTCTCCATTTTTGAAATTTTGCGTTCCAATCTATCCAGCGGAGAATGATAATCTTGTCAGATCTGTGGAGCCAGAAGATATAAAGTTGGGCGAATGGTATTGTGTTCTTATTGTCTTGATGATGAACCTCTCTCGGTGCGATTGCAAGATGTTCTCCGTTGTCTTTCAATGACACCCATCCTGCTTAAACAAATTCTATCCAAATGTTCCATCTCGCAGGCTATATGCATATTGGTGTCAGTCAAATCAAGCAAATTCAAATTAATAACCAAATGAGTGATAAGAGAATCGAGACATAAATGTTTTTTTGAAGATAAAGCAGTGTTAAATTGCATCGCCAACTAAGCACCTAAATTGACACGCACTTTATTGACCATACACCAAAGAAAGAACGATTCAACCTTAGTACATGTACATGCAGTAGCCTTTCGGCCAAAATAACTAAAGGCTAAGAAACGCTGCATATAAATCCACTCCATTTTATTGAGATCACTACCCTTAGATTGATTGGGATTATAAGGAAAAGGATAAGAAGGCATTGTTTTCCATGCTTGAAAAGAGTTAAACTCAACATAGTCCACGAACTCACCATAGTCCTCGACAGATTCTTTATAAATAGTCGAATTAACATAATCTTCATCTATTAACCCTAAGGCTAAATTGAACTCAGTGACACTCTGTTTGAATTCGACTCTCATTAATTTGTATTGAATCACATTAGGATTACTTATAGTAAAATTTTTCGGTTTGTCAAATTTAAAAGTAGTGTAGAACTCCTTAGTTAATTCAATAAAAACAGGACAACTAATCAATGCAAAAGACTTCCAACTTATATCGATAACCAGATCATCAAATTTTTCCTTAATATCCAATTCTTCTAGGGAAGGGTAGTGTGCATACTTACCCACAATAATATGTCGAGTTTTAATAACAACATACCATTGTCTTCGCTCTTTGGTATTGCAAGTGAGACATCCTTGTAGATCTGACTCAACAGGTGGTAGAACCAAAGTATTTTTCACAATCTACGCATGCTTCCTTTTGTTACCGGCTTCAGAACTTTCAGTCGATTTGGCATTCATCAGCGAATTGCCTTTTGCTACGGTCTTGGATGTAGCCTTAGAACGCCTCATTACACTAAACAAGATAAACAAAAATTATGTGAAAAAGAATAAAATAAATAACAAAAACATCAACAACAACTGAATAATAATTAAAATTAAACTAAATGCAAGATTAACTACTAGTAATTAATAAAAAAATGAAAATAAAATTAAAAAAGGAATTAAACACAGTAACAATAATACCACTAAATCCAGGACAGAGGTGTGCATGGAGTTGAGAGATGCGTCATGGGTTAGTGAAAGCTGTTGGTGTTGCGTGTGTTGTGCAGTGGTTGTGTGAGTGTTATGTAGTGTGAGGTTGCTTTGATGGAGAGGGTTAGTGGGAGATAGTTGCATGAGTGGAAGAGAGATGCGTGGGATTGTTGGTGGCGTTGGGAAGCTGAGGCTGCATGAGTGGAAACAGATGGTGTGTTGAGGGTGCGATGTGGGTATGGTGAGGTTGCGTTGTGGGTTGGAGTTGTGTGATGCGTGGGTGAAGATATGCGTGAGTGATGTGGTGAGTGCTGTGGAGAAGAGTTGCGTGAGTGAGACTGTGGCGAAGGGGGGGGGGTGTGCTGCATGTGTGCTAGTGGGTTTGCTACTGGCGTTAGGAGGGGGTGGATTGCGTGTGTGTGTGGCAGAGAGGTAGTGAGGTTGGGTGCTGTTGAGGGATGTTGGGTTGGTATGCTGTCCTGCAAGGAAGAAAGAAAAGATTAAGTTTTTTGTTTTGTTTTGTTTTTAAATAAATATTGATAAAGTAAAAAGGGAAATAATAAAGAAAAATTTACGATTTTTTAAAAAGTAATAAATAAATAAAGTTAAAATGGAAATAATAAGAAAAATTACGATTTTTTTGTTTTTGTTTTTAATTTTTAATTTTTTTAAATATTAGGGTATCAATCTAGAACACTAAATCCCATAGGGCAAGGTCTCGCCTTATGTGATTTAGTGCTGCATGTGTGCTAGTGGGTTTGCTACTGGCGTTAGGAGGGGGTGGATTGCGTGTGTGTGTGGCAGAGAGGTAGTGAGGTTGGGTGCTGTTGAGGGATGTTGGGTTGGTATGCTGTCCTGCAAGGAAGAAAGAAAAGATTAAGTTTTTTGTTTTGTTTTGTTTTTAAATAAATATTGATAAAGTAAAAAGGGAAATAATAAAGAAAAATTTACGATTTTTTAAAAAGTAATAAATAAATAAAGTTAAAATGGAAATAATAAGAAAAATTACGATTTTTTTGTTTTTGTTTTTAATTTTTAATTTTTTTAAATATTAGGGTATCAATCTAGAACACTAAATCCCATAGGGCAAGGTCTCGCCTTATGTGATTTAGTGTTCTAGAAGTCTGAAATTTTTTTAAACCAATAATCTATGTTTAAAAACAAACAAATGCATCATAAAAAACAAAATAAAATAAAACTATCATATTTTGGGTTGCCTCCCAAAAACCATAATTGTTTAACGTCGTTATGCTCGACGGGGCTGGTTCTTCTTAAAATCAATGTTCATCGCACTGGAAACCCTCATCTCCCTATAGAATGGTTTCAGTCTATGTCCATTAACCTTAAGAATCTTTCCAGCCTCTAAACTTTTTATTTCTACTGCACCATGAGAAAAGATATTAGTAATAACAAATGGACCAAGCCATCTAGAACGTAACTTACCTAAAATGAGCTTTAACCGAGAATTATACAATAACACTTTCAGTCCCACCTCAAATTGTTTCCTCAAGATCATATTATCATGGAAATTTTCGAATTTTCGTAAGCATCCAACCTTATTTCCATTAGCTCTTGTAGTTGCAACTTCCTTTCCTCTCCAGCTTTTGCTAAATCCATATTGCAACGTTGCACCGACCAATAGGCTCTATGTTCAATTTCCACCAGTAGATGATAAGGTTTACCGAAAACTAATCGATAAAGAGACATTCCAATCAGTGTGTTGTAAGCTGTACGGTATGCCCACAGAGCATCATCCAGTCGTAAACTCCAATCCTTTCGACTAAGATTCACAGTATTTTCTAAGATGGATTTCACCTCTCTATTCGATACTTTTGCTTGTCCATTCATTTACGGATGGTAGGAGGTGGCTACTCGATGATGCACTCTATACTTTCTAAATATGCCACAACTTTATTGCAAAAATGACTTCCTTGATCAATTAATGATGGCACGTGGGGTTCCAAATGTATTAAAAATGTTAGTTTTTATAAACCCTACAATAGTTATAGAATCATCAATTCTAGTGGCTTTTGTTACCACCCTTTTTGAAACGTAATCAACAACCAAAAGTATGTAAGAAAATCCACAATATAAAGGGGAGGGCCCCATAAAATCAATACCCTATATATCAAATATTTCAACTATAAGAATTGGGGTTCGAGCCATTTCATTCCGATGAGATAACGTACCTGTCTTTTGACATCTGTCACAACTTTTTCAGAACACATAAGCATCTTTAAATAAAGTCTCCCAATATAGTCCACTATCCAAAACTTTCACAGCAGTTCTTTTGGGGCCAAAGTGACCACCACATGCATATTTATGACAAAAAGCTAAGACAAAATTTTGTTCATTTTTTGGCACACAACGCCTTATAATTTGATCAAAGCAGAACTTCCATAAGAATGGTTCATCCCACACATAATATTTTGCCTCATTTCTTATCTTTTCCTTCTTAGACTTACTAATGTAATAAGGTAAAGTTCCAGTAACCAAATAACTTACCAAGTCAGCGTACCATGGAACTATACCTTTCATTTGGAACAATTGCTCATCAGGAAAAGTTTTGGAAGTAGGTAAAATCTCTTCATCTCTTACTTACCTGCTCAAGTGATCTACTACTGAATTTTCGCACCTTTTCGATCCTTTAGTGTCAAATCAAACTCTCGAAGTAGCATAATCCATCGTATTATCCTCAGTTTGGACTCCTTCTTTGCCAGAAGATATTTCAATGCTTCATGATCAGAATAAACAATAACTTTAGAGCTAAACAGATAAGATCTAAATTTATCTAAAGCAAAAACAATTGCTAAAAGCTATTTCTCAGTTGCAGAATAATTACACTGCGTAGCAACCAATGTCCTAGAAGCATAGAAGATAACATGACTTCTTTTCTCAATCCTTTGGCCTAAAACAACTCCCACTGCATAGTTGCTAGCATCGTACATAATCTCGAACAAAAGATCCCAATTTCGTGGTTGAATAATAGGCATACTTGTTAGTTGTGCCTTGAGTTTGTCAAAAGCTTCGTTACAGTCCTTCCCAAAGTCAAATGGAATGTCTTTTTATAGCAACTTTGATAAAGGTATTGCTATCTTGGAAAAATCTTTAATGAACCTGCGGTAAAATCCTGCATGTCCAAGAAAAGATCAAACTTCCCTAATGTTTGTAGGGTATGATAAGTTCATAATTAAGTCCACTTTAGCTTTATCAACTTCTATGCCTTGGATGAAATCACATGTCCTAAAACAATGCCTTGATCTACTATAAAGTGACATTTTTCATAATTTAAGACCAAATTTATCTCAATGCATCGTTTAAGAACCTTAGATAAATGATTTAAACAATCATCAAATGAATCTCAATAAACAATGAAATCATCCATGAATACTTCAATGCAATTTTCAATATACTCAGAAAATATACTCATCATACATCTTTGGAACATACCTAGAGCATTACAGAGATCAAATGGCATTCGACTAAAAGCATACGTTCCAAAGGGATACGTGAATGTAGTTTTTTCTTGATCCCCTTGAGCAATTGCTATTTAATAGTACCTTGAAAAACCATCTAAAAAGAAAAAACATGATTTAACAACAAGTCTTTCTATCATTTGATACACAAAAGGTAATGGAAAATGGTCATTTCTAATAGCTAAATTAAGCTTCCTAAAGTCAATGCACATTCGCCACCCATTTTGTACCCTCATTGGTACCAATTCATCATTCTGGTTTCATATCACTGTCATACTAGTTTTGTTGGGCACAACATGCACTAGACTTACCCATTCGCCGTTCGAGATTGGATAAATTATACCTACATCCAAAAGTTTTAAAATTTCTTTCATTACCACATCTTTCATTGTTGGATTAAGCCTTCTTTAGGGTTCCCATTTTGGTTTAGCATTCTCGTCTAAAAGAATCTTGTGCATGCAAATCACTGGGCTGATTCCTTTTATGTCCGCTAAAGTCCAACCAATTGCAGTTTTGTATTCTTTAAGTAATCCCACCAATTTTTCCTTTTTCCCTTCAGTCAACCTTTTTAAAATGATCGCTAGTAATGACTTCCATCACCCAAATAGACATATTTAAGATGATAAGGTAAAGCTTTCAATTGGATCTTCGGAGCCTACAAAATAGAAGGTAGCATTTTCTTGTGATTTATAGTAAGTTCAACATTTAAAGTTTTCGACTCTATTTCAAATGCTGAAAACGATTCTACAACTTCATAAGTTGCATCAATTTGCTCGTTCACTTTTGATTTGGCCTTAAATTCCAGCTCATCTTCAATATTTTCTTCATTAAACATATCCTACATAAATGAATCCACAATATCCATATGATAGACAGATTAAAGATCATTAGGGTTTTTTATTGCTTCGAAAATATTGAACTTTACTATCTCTCCATCAAACTCTATAGAAAGAGTACACTCATCCATATCAAATTTTGTCTTGGTCGTCTTCATAAACGACCTTCCCAATAGAATCGAAGTCGAATGTTCCACACTATCTCCATCCATTTTAAAGATGTAAAAATTCACTGGAAGTTTCAAACCATTAACTTGGACTAAAACATCCTCAATTACTCCAATAGGACGCACATACAAAGGATCAGCTAGTTGGATAATCACATTAGTTTCTTATAAAGAATTCAAATTTAAAGCTCGATAAATTGAGTATCACATGATATAAATAGATGCACCTAAGTCTAGCATGACACGCTTAATTTTTCTATTACCAATAACACATGGAACTGTAAACATACCTGGATCTTTACCTTTTTCAGTAATTTCCTATTTATCACAGCTGATGGATTCTTAACCAAAATTATTCTTTCCTTGTCCTTCAGCTTCCTTTTATTTGTGCATAACTCCTTTAAGAATTTTGCATATTTTGGAACTTGCTTAATGGCTTACAGAAGTGGTATATTAATTTCCACCTTTTTGAAAGTTTCTAAGATCTCTCTTTCATATTCATCATCTTTTGGTTTAGCCAACTTGCTATGAAAATGAGGTAAACGTGCATTAATTGATATTGATGGAGATGAATCATTTTTTTTTACCTTTGTTGATTCTTGAGTTAGAAGTTCTTACTTGTTTTCTCCATAATCGTGTTTTTCTTCCTCCATTGATACAGAAGTTCCAGATTGAATTTCCTTACCACTTCTTAAGTCATTGCACTCACATTCTCCTTAGGATTCACACCATCATTTAGGAAGGTAATTTCCCTGATGCTTGGGCTTCCAGTTTACTTACTGATGTGGTTAATTAAGTGATCTGATTTCCCAAGTTTTGAAGGCTCGCCCTTATTTCCCTTTGAAATTGTTGAGTATTATTAGCAAGTGCTTTAACAATTTCATCTAAAGATATACCTGAATTTGAAGTTTTAGGTTAAGTATATGTAGGAGCTTGAGGTTGTTTATTAAAATTTTGGGGTTGATATTGTTGTTGGCCTCCTTAATTTCCATAGCTTAAGTTTGGCTGATCCCTTCATCATGGATTATAGTAATTGGAATAAGGGTCATACTTTTGTTGAGGTTGACCAGGAAAGCCCCCTATTGCGTTAGCTTCTTGAAGAGAGTTTTGTTGCAATGTAGGGCACATATCCATAGGATGTCTAGGGAATAAGCATATTCCACACACTCTTGCCGATTGCAATTAACCTACCGCCATTTGACGAACTAGAGCGGTTAAATCAAACATTTTATCCTCAAGGTGCATGTTACTTACCTCATTCACACACTTAATAGCTCCATCTGTTGAGAATTTTTAACTATAACTGATATCAACTGTCTGGCTGCCTCAGGTGTTTTGTTTACCAAAGCTCCTCTACTAGCTACATCGACCATCCTTCGATCCATTGGCAATAGACCTTCATAAAAGTATTGAATCAGAAGTTGATCAGGAATTTGATGATGTGGACAGCTGGCACATAGCTCCTTAAACCTTTCCCAATATTCATATAATGTTTCTCCTGTAATTTGTCTTATCCCACATATCTCCTTTTTGATATTCACTGTCTTGGTGCAGGAAGAACTTCTCTATAAACATTCTTTTCATCTTATTCCACATTATCACTAAGTCCGGGGAAGATAGTATAGCCAATCTTTTGCCTTATCATTCAATGAGAACGGAAAGACCTGAGATTAATTTATTCTTCTGTCACCCCTTGTGGCTTAATTTCAGAGCAGACAACATGAAATTCCTTCAGGTGTTTATGTGGATCTTCAACTGACCACAAAAAATAAGAAGTAACTGAATCAAACCAGATTTCAATTCGAAATCTACCTCAACTCTAGAAATTGAATGTATAAAGGTTGTTGATTCAAATTCGGTGTCGCTAACTCTCTCAACGTTCTCAGGTTGAGATTTGCCATCTTTTCGTCTACCTCTTGAAAATTAGAGTCTTCACCAATTGTTAGATCTACTTTAAATTTCACATCTGAAGGTGAATGGTCGTTTCCTTACTTAGTTTCTTTTCTCAAACGATGCCCTATTTTCTCAATTTTTGGATTATATTGCAATTTACCTATATGAGAAGCACGAGTCATACGAGACAAGAGGTTAGTAGTAACTGAAAAATAAAAACGCAAAGAAATTGAGAAATTTGAAATAGTTCCTTAGCAACGGCATCAAATTTTGGTCAGGTTGTCGAAGCCCCCAAACTAACATCGATTCTCTAAACTTTTATATTAGTCATGAAACCAGGTCGAATCCCTAGAGAACTGAACACTAGTTTCTTAATTTCAAGCAATAAAATTAATTGGGGGGGGGGGGGGTTTGATTAAGAAACTGATTAACTAAAAATAAGATGAAAACAAATTAAATCAACTGAATTTAAATACGAGAAAGTCAAGATTACCAAACTCCGATTCAAAGGAAATATCTCATCTAATTGTAACATTGATCATTGGTTCAAAAAGAATATTTTCATGATTCAAGCAGTTAGTCCGAAACATATTAGGATAGCCGTAATAAGTCTCAAATTTTTCTAAATTAATTGGTTCAAATCCAGCATCCAAACTAAAACTTATCATCTATTGACTGGATGTGATAACATTCCATATCTGATAAATGATAGCAATAAGCTCCGTAAAAAAACTAAACCCTAAATTAAATAATCGAGATAGTTGCAACTATTCAATTTAGTTTTCTTGTTTATCATAAGTTAAATATGAAAATTCATAAATAACCTATTTGCTACTTATACCATTCCTTCATGACAATTACGGATCATTGAATTCCTAGATAGCAATAGAATAATCAATATTAAATTAAATTTTCATATTAATCGAATATCAATCATTCATGAAATATGGAAACTTAAAACAAGAAATACTTGAATTAAAACATGAATAAAAGTTTGAAACACAAAACCTCACAAAGTTACAATCAGAGTATTGAATCCTCTTGAATTAGAACAATGAGTTTAGCCACACATGACTTTCACTCCAATAACAAAAATAGAAGAAAGACTAAGAATTGCTAAAAATGTAAGAATCGAGAACCCCCTTTTATTGTGAGAAACATCCCTTTTATAGGGTTTTCTATTATAATCCTAATCTAGCTTTAACTTATTAAGATGTCTTTCTAAAACAAATTCAAAATCAAACTACTTCATGATAAGGATAAGGTGAAGTCTTTCAGTCGAATTCCAACTCTTCAAGTGATCAGCCTTATCCACTGAATCAATCTCTTCACTTTATCCAAAATTTGTTATTATCATCAATAGAGTCCCAATACAATGCAATCTTCACTTTTCATCTCCTAAAACAAAACAAACATTAATTTCCATATTTAAGCACCAACATAAATCTAAAATAAAGGAGATAATATCAAATAATATGTCAAGATAAGGTCTTATCAGAACCTTCATGTAAATAAGGAATAGGTAAGGAGAAAGAGGATCCTCTTGCCTAAGTCCTTTTTTGCCTTTAAACATCTCTATGGGGCTTCCATTAATCAATAATCCACATAAGGCAGTGGTAGTGCATTCTTGAATCCATTTGATAAACTTATGGGGAAATTTCGTAACCTCTATAGTATGTAGCAAGAATCTCCAGTTAACACTATCAAAAGCTTTTTGTAGATCCACTTTAATAGTGTTGTTTTGAGGGTTTCTGCTTCGAGTGTAGCCTTTCAAAAACTCCTGCAATAAAAGGATATTATCCCCAGTATGTCTACTACTCATAAAAGCACCTTAATTCTCATTGATGAGTAAGTGAAGAACATCCTTCAACCTATTTGCCAAAATCTTGGTGATGATCTTTTAGAGGAATTAGTACATGACATAGGTCTGAAATCACTCCAAGTGGTCGGATCGGAACTCTTAGGGACCAAACATAAAAAGGTCTTGCTTAAACGAATCTCCCTATGTTTCTCCAAGTTTTCTGATAGAAAAGACCATTCAAGCCATCTGGACCTGTGGCCTTAGAGCCATTCATATTAAAAACCACCTTCTCTATTTCATGATCCTTGACAGGTCTAATTAGCAAAGAGGCTTCATGTTTAGGAATCTTGGCTGTAACAAATTGCCTAAGATCCACTCCAATAACTGCAGAATGAACTTCTGTGCCTAAGACATTTTGATAAAGATTCCTAGCTTCCTTTGCAATTTCATCTTGCCCAGATAAAATTTCCCCAGATTCGGTTATTATGGAGGTGATTCTGTTGACATTTCTTCTAACTTTCACTGAATTGAAGAAAAATTTTGTACATCTATCCCCATCCTTAATCCAATTAATTTTGGATCTTTGCTTCAATAAAGAACAATGATTATCCACTATTTGCAAGTAGGTGTTAAGGGCTTCCCTCTCGGCTACAGCTAATGTACAATTAGTAAGGTTAGTTGCCAAATATTTCTAAATTACCGATAGCTTGTTTCTTGCTTTTTCAATCTCCTATGTGGAATTCTGATCTCTCTTTAAATTTAACATCTTCAATTCCTATTTAGTAGCCTTGAGCTTTTGCAAACAAATAAACTGCTTAGAACCATAGATCTCATCCTCCAATCCCTTAGTAATTGCTTCTTGAAAGCCCTCCATACTAACAAAAAAATTGTTGAATCTGAAAGGGTGATGAATTTTAGTCATTTTAAACAAATTATTAACCTGGATAAGGGTATGATAAGAAATTCCTGGGTCTAAGAAACTGGCTGAACTTTTTGAAAAGGAAGTTAACCAATCCACATTCATTATAGCTATATCTAGCTTTTTCTGAATGAACCAGTTAGAGCTTTGTTTGTTAGACCAAGTGAACCTATGACCTTCAAATTTTAAATCTGCTAATTCCACATCATGCATGTAATCAAACAAATCAGAGGTATAGTTGAGTAGGCTACAATTCCCTTCCGCCTCTGATTTTTATAGGGTGGCATTAAAGTCCCCACTAAATAGCCATAGACCTCTAACTAATGCTTTGAGCCTTCGAAGGGAAGTCTATAGCTCAGTTCTTTGAAACATTGTATTAAAACCATAGACAAAAGTAGCTAAAGCATAAGTAATTTCCATTTTGAAGTTAAGCTTTGTGTGGATAAATTGCTAACTGGTTTCCAGAACTTCTACTTCCAAAAGATCTCCATCGTAAACAATAATAATCCTTCCATAGGCATGGCATTTGTGGTTTGTAAGAAACTATCATTTGCTACCCAAACAACTTAATTTATTCAGGTTTGCTTCCCTAATTTTGGTTTCCAATAAACAAAATAATGAAGGCTTTTCCTTTAGAACAAAATCCTTACCACATTAAGCTTAGAAGGGTTGTTTATTCCTCTTACATTCTAGACTATCAGGGTCATATGAGATTAATTTTCCCTTTAGAGCCTTTCCTACTGCTCATATTGCTCTTTCGAGAGATTACTTTTTCAAACTATTCCTCTTGAGTAACTCCTCTCTATTGTTCTTCCAGCTGTTGAGTTTGCTCATTTAGTTGGAGTTCATGGTCTCTATGGCAAGGATTATTCCCACTAATATCTATTTCATTTTCCCGCTGGTTCCATAATGATTTATTTAAGGCACTCAAAGTTCGCTATTGAATTTCCAACGGTTGAACTGAATCTAGAAGATTATCCACTTGGATACTCTCACCTGTTGTAGGTGGTTCCCTTTCAACCTGAACCAACCTACCTAGGCTTTGATGGTTATCTAATACCTGCTTTGCTTCCACCAACTCTTTGTTATCTTCAGAATTAAGCTTCTCCAATCCCATCATCTCCCAATAGTCTCCTCTAATGAAAACTCTCCCCATTGGTTTCCATTCTTTACCTTGTGCTTTTAGAGAAGGTTTCCATTGGTATGTAACTAATACCTTGTCTTCTCTAAGAGAATGCCCATCGGCCAACCTTATGATAGGACTGTTGTCTTTCATTTTCTTAAAAATATCCATACTCACATATAATCATGCAAATCCAACCTGTTTTCTCAAAAAAGTGTTTTCATCCATACATATTGGCTTTCCCAAGTAACTAGCTAGCATACTCAAACCTTTAGTTGTCCAATATTCCAAAGGAATGTTATGGTTATTCACCCATAGAGGAATGTTTTTCAATCTAATTTTTTCTAATTCCATGCCTGGTTGCCAATTTTGAAGAAATAAAGGAAGTTAAAAGATGTGATAAAGGCCTTCTTTAATTACCTTTTGAGCTTCCGATTTGGAGGAGAAGGTAAAGATTAAGTTATCTTTCTCAGTTAGCATAACTTCCATTAGTCCTCTACCTTTCCAATCTCTCTAAATCCATGCTTGTATCACAGGAAAAGCAGGTTGTTTATCCATAAAAAATCAACAAGCGCAGTAGCATCACATGTGCAAAATGTCTAGACTTGGAGCCACCGTTAGCTTACCTTCAATCTCAAAACGTGGATAGTAGATCAAGGAAGAGTCAGAATTGTCACTCACAACCTGTTTCCATGTCTTTCTAGCCCCTTTAATATGCTGAAACACACTATTAGATGGAGCAGAATCTTTAGGAGGAGGAACGACTGATTGAGCCCAAGTTTATACTATCAATTGGCCTCACTTTCATAGCTGTTTATGCACTTGTTGACTCCTAATTAA
>JAOQMQ010086443.1:0-18811 GCA_027563845.1 Erythroxylum subrotundum | reverse complement strand
CGAGTCATGTCCGTCCAGCGGACAGGGGTGTCCGTTTAACGGACACAAGGTTAAAGCAATGTCCGTCTAAACGGACAATAGTGTCCGTTTAACGGACACGTTCTGTGTGAATAGTGCACTTTTGTCAATTCATGTCCGTTTAACGGACATGCTCTAGAATTACTGTTCACTTGAGTTTCTTAAGGGAAAATTCTAGAGTTGGGACCGAGAGTCATAGCTTCATGTAATTTCGTTCTTATGGTAATAAAATGAATCCAATTAAATATCGAGGATAAGAGATGTAGTCAAAGTTAAGTAGTTGGTCGAGGTTTATGAGTCAGTCCTTTGGGCTCCGAAATCGGGGTCCAACAATTCCGGTTATGATATCCTACCCTGTTTTATTACATCTCATCCACACATTTATGTGAAGTTTATATAAATATGTAGATAAAATTAAATGACATAGAATTGAAACATCATAATCAAAATAAATGATTTAATGTGATATGTTATTTTGTATGAAATCTTAGAAAGCATACTCTTTCTTTTTAATTGAACCACTTTTTATTAAGCAATTCAAGTAATTCTTTTTATAATAGTTAAATTTGTATTCACTAAATTTGTTTACGTAATAAATAAACTTTGAATGTATATATATAAAAGCTTTATAATTTAAAAATTAATTAACAAATTAACCATAAAATGAGTTCTCAAAAATATTTTTTGTCTAGATCAATGAAAAATTGTAGCATCCGAGCTCTCTGGGCCCGCGATGCTAGGTACTGTGGTACCCTGGAACTATGACCCAAGCGTACCAGGATCCGAGGAACTTTGACCCAAGCGATCCGGCTACAGTACCCACTGCAGTACAGTACAGTATCAGGTATTGTCCTCTTTGGTTTTAAACTTGGATGAGCCACTGCTCGAACCCAAGACTTCAAGGTTTTGTTGTTCTTTAAGAACACGCCTCTCACCATTGAGCCAATCCTTTTAATGTAGCATCCGAGCTCTCTGGGCCCGCGATGCTAGGTACTGTGATACCCTGGAACTATGGCCCAAGCGTACCAGAATCCGAGGAACTTTGGCCCAAGCGATCCGGCTACAGTACCCACTGCAGTACAGTGCAGTATCAAGTATTGTCCTCTTTGATTTTAAACTTGGATAAGCCACTGCTCGAACCCAAGACCTCAAGGTTTTGTTGTTCTTTAAGAACACGCCTTTCACCATTAAGCCAATCCTCAGATCCTGGTACGCTTGGGTCATAGTTCCAAGGTACCACAGTACCTAACATCGCGGACCCAGAGAGCTCGGATGCTACATTCAAGCAAGAGTTTGGGCTATTTTTAGGGTTTAACTTGACGGGATTTTATTTTATATTTTAAATTAGAAATAAAAAATGATATCGTTTTTTGTATAATTGTCAACTTAAGCTTGAGTTTGGTTCAGCGGTTCAATTTTTTGAAAAAATTTCAGTTATCTCAAACTAAACTTGTTAACGTCAAGCTAGCTGGATCGAGCTCAAACCTAAATGTCATCTCTAAAGAGCACGCATTAAGTTTTAAATAGGTATTAAAATTATATTAAAATTTTGAACATCATAATATATGTTCTGAATAAATAAAATTATAATAAGTATTTGTATCTTTTATTTAAAAAATATTGTGAATAAAGATTTTAATTCAAATTAAAAAGTGTAAAAAGAAAAAGATGGACTATGATATGATGGGACAATTTAGGTATTCGTTGTTGAACGTCCACGGCGTCGTCTTCCCAACCCCATCCTAAAAGCTGATGTTATCTTCTCTTTAGTTCTTCACACGGCCAACCAATAATTTAATGTCTACCAAAATGAAAGCAGACTTGACAAATGATTCGATCGATGAACTGGCTCATTATTAGTCGCACGTTTTTATGCTATTACTCAGTTGACTGAGAAGTTTAATGAACAATACAATATTAGCTTTTTGTGTTGGTAAGTCCAAAAGGTTACGGATCACCGCGTTGAATTTAATTTTAGTACGATATTGTATGGTATCGATTAATATTAAATATTATTTTAAATAAAATTTATAAAATTATAAAATAATCTCTAAATATATTATTATATTTACAATTTTTACTTTATTTCAATCTTATCTTAAGAAATTATAATAATATAAAATTGATATAATAAATGATATTTTATTTTTATTAATATTTAAAAAGACATAAATTTAAGAAAATTAAAATGACTCGGTTTAATTTTTTTTGCTTTTGTTAAAAAATCTAATAAAAATACTAAAATCACAACTAAAAAATAAAAATAGAATGAAAAGGTCTAAATAGAATTTTGGCGCAACTTTAAATGTTAACAATAAACCTTGTTTCATTTTTTTCAAGTTTTTATTTAATCCAAAATGTATTAAAAAGAAATTATCTTTAATTTGGGTTTTTATTTCTAGTTTTAAAACAGTGGTGTTATCATATCTATCTATTTTATTTATTTTTACTTTAAAATGTAATATTAAATTTATTAATTTTTAATAAAGATTGTTTTTAAAATTATATGTTTCATTGAAACAGTTTAACTGAATGGTTGGGTTCACTTTGCAGTCTATACCTTTCAAATATTTAAGAGTCCTACTAACAAATTATAAGCCTAAATTATCTAACTTCCTTCCTTTGATTGAAAAGCTCAAAGTCAAAATTCATGCATGGCAAAACAAGTCCTTAACTATAGCAGCCCGATATAAAATGGTATTCTAACTTACGAGGTGGTTCAACATGTTCAAAGGGAGTGAGAGATTTTTTAAAAGAATTTTTAAGTCACTTAGTAAATTTTATAAATATTCAAAATATAATTTATTCTATTTTAAAATTTTTAATTTAAATTATTGGACGATCTTTGAATTGTATTCGTTCATTTATATAAAACACTTAATTTGAGAAATCAATCATAACATTTTAAATAGCTAATTCAAGTAATTTACTTGAAATATATATGATTTAAAAATTATTAAATACATTCAAAATTTTATTTATATACAAAAATCTAAATACACCCCAGCAAAACACCCCTATTGTGCATTGTAGATAACAACGAAACAAGGCAGAATTGCTCTTGGATTGAAAACAAACAACTCCTCGAGATTGGAATAAACGTCGGCGTTTCTGGCTACAGAATCGTACGAGCCAGCCACCGATACTCCACCGTCCTCCTCTGCCACCAGCGACGCGGCATCCGTCAAGCACTTCACCCTCCCAGCAATTACACGACACACTATCATTGCCCTCAGACCGTCCGTACCACTATAGCCGATCAAAGAATCGTGAGCCCTACTGCTACTCGCTGTCGTACGGACACCTTTGGTCCCTTTCACCTGGAACCCATGTCCTATGGCGGTGCACGCTCCGCAAGCCGGAACTGCGCCGCACAAGCTCGACGTGCTGCTCGCGCCGAGACAGCAAATGAGGCTTGTACAGTAAAATCGCAGCAACTCGTTGCCGTCGGCTGCGCATCTAGGGTTTTTTCTAGTGCTGTTCAGCGCACGTGTCTTTACGGCGTTTCTGCAGTCCTCAAACCGTTGGATTGTTCGCTGCGTGTTTTGGACCTTTAGTATCCGTTCGATCTTGCATATGGGATTATCCTTCTTTAGCCAGCTTGATTTGAAGATCATCTCCACTACGTTTCGACCCGAGTCCTCTGGTCCCAACTCTGAGACTGCATCAAAACAAATACCGTTACAAATAATGATTCTCTCTAAAAAATCATTCCAAAGTTTTAATTTGAGTTCGACTTTGATAAATTATAATAAACTTGTGTATAATTACAAACACGTAGAGTACTTTTTGATGGAGATTGAATTCGAATTTGAGTTTTGCGGAATAATTACCGGCATGACGAACTTTCTGATGAAGCTCTAAGCTCTCAAATTTTGGGAAAACCTCTCCACAGTGAGAGCAAGTGCATATGATGGTTCTAGGAATGGAATACCTGAAACAATTTTGATGTTATAATAGCTTGATCTTCGTCACTTGAAAATTAGTTTAGAAGAACACTGTGAAATATGGTAGGACTCGTTATTGTACCTGCTTGGGTCAACGATGGTGTGACACTCGTAACAACCAGAAAGCTTCCTGAGCTGCATGCCTCTCGAAGATGACGTGAAGTTACCACCAGCGTTGGATCTCCCAGTTCCGGTGAGTGATGACGATCCAGGCACCAACTTTTTTGGACTCAGCAACCCGGTACTATTCTGGGGTGAGTTATCGGCTCTGTGAACAACCCTTGAATCGCCATGAACAACGTCTCTAAAACTACATATAGAGCTGCATGAAGAACCCAGTTTTGAGTAACCATTGGAGTTCTTTGAAGGGTCGTGTACACTTGACCCTTCGAGCTGCTTGCAGGTGAGTAGGTTCTTGATTTGGTCCCATGAAGTTGGGTGTTTCTGCTTCTGAAGCTGCTTTGAAATCTTGCGTTTAGAGAGCTGCTTCTTTGGTGCAGTGTGATCTGGTAAGAATGTGAGGATTGCCATTACAAGAAGAAGAGAAGAGTTGCAGTCGAATCGATGCTCTTTTAAGAGAAGAGGGTTTAGTGAAATGGGAGAGGATCCAAGAAGCAGAGTACTAAGGAGAGCAAAAAGAGTGCGTTGTGGACCAGTTTTGGTGGGTAATCACCTTTTGTTTATTATTCCACCGGATTATGTCATGCCAGTCTTGGATTAACTCCTGTGATTGTTTTGGTACAACGTGTTATTAAGGAACTGCGACCTACGGCGTAGCCGTTTGGGTCTTATAGAAATGGCGTAACAGCACCCTTTTTCAAAAGGAATTTTGTCTGGCTGAGGATGATACAAGGACTGTAATGAACTACGTAGAATGGATTGGTCGCGCTAGAACTATGGAAACGAATGTTTTCCCAACCTCGGGATTGGCCGTGGGGAGTCTAGTGGGCTAGACTAAGCCGCCGGAGGGTTGGGTGAAATTAATTCAGATGGGGCGTTCCAGCCAGGTCCTTCCACGACCACAGCTGCAGGATTAATTCAAGATAGCCATGGGAGGTAGCGTGGTGGGTTTTAGCAACTTCTTGATAGGGGCTCGCCTTTATCTTCAGAATTTTGGGGCGTGTTCTCCGGCCTCCAAGTGGCTTGGGACCTGGGCTTCAGACGTGTTGTTGTTGATGTCGTTTCGCTAGATGTAATTAACATTCTCTCTGCTTTCCACGGACCACTAACTGAGGACTTTTCTTTACTTGCAAGTATCTGTGGACTTTTGCAACGTAATTGAGATGTCCAACTGCAATATACCTTTCGCGAGATAAACCAATCTGTTGACAGATTGGCGACTTTTGCACGAGTATTAAGTCCGGGTTTGCACCTCTTACAAGAGTCACCAGAGGTTATTCAGGAACTTATTCACCGAGAGGCGCAAGGAGTGTCGTACCCCTGTCATCAGTGCTAGTTTTGTTTCTTCCCTTGTATTAAAAAAAAAAGGAAGCCGGTCAGGTCCGACCTCCTTAACTCGCAACTTGAGCTCGAGTATGACAAATGACCGCGTGACTTCAGTCTAAGCCCGATTTCGATTGAATCACTCAAATAACATTGTTTTAGAAGAGGGTCGGGTTTGACTTAACCAAGTCCCGACCCAACTTTTTTCTTTAGATATAATTATCAATATTCTAAAAATCATACAAAAAGTTAAAACTAGTTACAGTCAGTTTAAAGTTTAAAAGTTCAACAAATATTAGACTCTCATAAAATTGATTAAAAATTAAATAAAATTAAAAATTTTGCAAAATAATTGAAAAAAAATCCTTACTTATAATAAAATTTAAAGTTTAATTAAAAAAGAAGCTATTAATAAAAATTAATTAGTTTATCTTGATATATAAAAATTTATTAATTTAACGAAACTAACTGATTAATTAATAAACTAATCAGTTTTTATCAATAAAAATTAAACCGAAAAGTTAACTAGTTCAATGTTTTTTTAATTAAATTCTATTTTTTTAAAACATTGAGAATTATAGTTGCAATATTATAATTATTGTCACTATAATCCATTGTAATTTATTATAACTATATTTGTACTCATATAGTGTATAATTACAATTTATTATAATATTTCACGTCAAATAAGACAAAAATATTTAGATTCAATTTAATTCGATTTTAAATTAACGAGATAAATTTATAGATTTGGTTATTTATTTTTTTTACTTTGTATTAATAGAGAAATTGGTTCAAATCAACGAATTAGATTATGTTTAATCAAGTTTAATTTTAAAGATTCGAGACAAAATTTAAGTAATTGTGATTAGTCTTAAATTAATATTATACTTAAACTGGAGAATCTTAATAAAGACCAAACTCTAAACATTAACTCTTTTTAATATTTTATTCCCTCAACTTTAGAGTAATTATAGTTTAGTCCTTTTTTTTTTTGGTATCAATTATAGTTTAGTCCTAGATTAATATTACACTTAACTCGAGAGTCGAGACTCTTAATAAAGACCAAAAACAAAAATTGATAATCGATCCCTGCTACAACGTCTAGGGTGAGTATTATTCGGGCCGGTCTGAATTAATTCGGGTAACAAAATGCTAAATTTCGGGTAATTCGGACCGGCCCGGGTATTACTCGAATTATTTTCGAGCCGGGACGGGTAACTTCAAAAAAATTCGGGCCAGCCCGATTACCCAAATTAGGTTTAAAAATACATTTCGTTATTTTTCTTATAGAATTAACAGATTAATTATGCTAGTTAATTGAAGTATTTGGTTATATTATTAGTGAATTCAACTATTTGTTGAGATGTGAGAATGTAATTCAAGTATTTAGTTATTTTGTGTAATTTTTAAAAGAGAACCAAAAACATTTCGAGTAATTCGGGCTTTATCCAACAAAATTTTGGGTAATTCGGGCCGGGTAAGTTCGGGTAATGACATTTCGAGTTCGGGCCAGGTAAGATAGAAAAAAATTTCGGGTAATTCGAACCGGGCCCGAACAGTGAAAATTGGGCCCGAATTACCCGAATGCTCACCCCTAACAACGTCGTATCTTATATCATATATTTTTCTCCACTTTTTTGTTTTTCTTCCTGTATCTATAAATAGATGGAGTGCACTTCCCGCTCTTTACTCGCAAAACTTGTTTAAATTCTGGAGTCTTCTCTCTCTCTTCTTCACTTCTCTAGAGAACTATAGAGCTCACTCTCTCCAATGGCGAACGCCGGAGAAGATCTCAGCTGAGAGACTCTGTTTGACAATCTCTTTAAGCTCTCAATTTGTAAAGATGACAGTTATCGCGATTCCGGTGATCTCGCGATCGGAAACTTCTTTTTGTTACGTTTCCTTTTTTTTTCCTCAATCTGCTCGTTTCTCTGCGTGATGTTGTAAAATTGTGCCACGTTTCTTGATTTTGATAATCTGATTCAGTGGTAGTGTTACGTTAAGAAATGCGTGTAATTGACAGATAATAATTACAAACGTCTGGGCACAGAATCAGTAGAGAGAAAAGGGAGAGAATCACAGAAACAAGAATCAGCAGAAAGGAGGGAATAATTCCATAACAACCAACATGTCGTACAACGCTGAAACAAGTAAATATATTGTACCCCTATTACAGAAAATTTTAATCCCTTATTCCCGAGTACATTGTATGTTCCCTACTCCTATCATAAAACGTTGCGCATCGCCTCTCTCAGTCTCTTGTTCTTCGTCCTTCCCCCACTCATCCTTCGCCGTCTAAATTAATAGTAACAATCCCCTTCCCCTTATCCTTGTCAATCAAGTTGATCTCCAGAAACCGTCTCTGAAGATCGAAAACATATTCCCACGTTGCATTCGTTTTCTCCCATCAGACCATTGAATTAGCCATTGAGTAACAGCTCGATTATTTCTCTTGGTGATCCGTCGATCCAATATCGCCACTGGGATCCTTTCGGTGGGTGTTAGAAACTCCGGTAGGGCAGCAGTCGTTCGGGGTTGGTCCGTGTGAGCCTTCTTAAGCTGTGACACGTGAAATATCGGATGGATCGTAGCATGGGCCGACAGGTCCAGCCTATAAGCTACCTTCCCAACCTTCTGAACCACGCACTAAGGACCATAATACAGCGGCGATAACTTCTGATTGCTTCGACGTCGCAGAGAAAACTGTTTATATGGTTGAAGCTTCAATAAGACGTAGCACCCCACTTGGAATTCTCGTTCGGACCGCTTAACATCCGTGTACTGTTTCATCCGGTTCTGAGCCCTCTGTAAGTGTAATCGGGTGAGATTGAACATTGCCTCGTGACTCTGTAAGACCTTATTGACCTCCATGACCTTCGAATCTGTGGTGTCTCATTGCAAAAACAGCGTAGATACGTTTCCAGAATCTTATTCACCGCCTCCGTCTGCCCGTCTGTTTGCGGGTGATACGCCGTCGATAACTTCATTTTGACTCCCTCTAATCTTAAAAGCTCCTACCAAAACTTACTCAAGAACACTTGATCCCGATCACTAATTATAGCTTCGGGCATTCCATGTAACTTAAAAACATGATTAAGGAATAATTTAGTAACATCATGAGCGGAATAAGGATGTTTAAGTGAGATAAAATGTGCGTACTTTGTAAATCGATCAACAACCACCAATATCACCGACTTACCCTTCGATTGCCACAACCCTTCCACAAAATCCATGCTTATCTCCTTCCAACTCCCTTCGGGTATTTGAATAGGTTGTAGGAGCCTCGGGTAAGCGGCGTTGTCGAACTTGTTCCTTTGACAGATCATGCAACTTTGAACGTAGTTGCGTATGTCCCTGTCCATGCCCTTCCAAAAGAACAGGGTCTGTAATTTTTTTGTGGTCGCCACTGCTCCCGCGTGACCACCCATGGCGTCGTCATGGCTAATGCTAATAATTTGTTGTCGGAGGTGGGAATTAGCTCCGACTACCAACCTTCCCTTCCACTGCAATAAACCTCCCTTCCACTCATACGTACTAGTCGTACTCTTGCCCTCTTCTATTGTTTGAATTAATTCTCAGATAGCCACATCTTCTTGCCAACTTTTCTTGATCTCTTCCAACAACTCATTGTGGACCTTTGATATCGACATAGAAAACACCTCAACACTTGCCACTTCTGTACTGAACTTCAAAGTCATATCCCAAAAGTTTCGGCAGCCAGGATTGTTGGAATGGTGTTGATAATCGCTGTTCCAGTAGATACTTAAGACTGCGGTGGTCCGTCCGAACAATGAACGGCCGAGGGGTTAAATAGTGATTCCATTGTTTAATGGCTTTAACCACCACGAGAAACTCCTTTTCATACGTCGACAGGCCCAGATGTCTTTGCGCCAGTGCCTTGCTCAGGTAAGCAATGGGGTGCCCTTCTTGTTGTAATACGACCCTATCCCCTAGTCACAAGCATCAACTTCAACCACGAAAGGCTTAGAAAAATCCGGCAGAGCTAGCACTGGAGTTGTTGTAATGGCTTTCTTCAGAGATTTGAATGCGCTCTGTTCCTGTCTGTTGCAGCTCCAATTCATGGCGTTCTCCTTTGTCAACGACTTCGTCAACAGCTTAACCATTGTTCCATAATTCTTAATAAATCGCCTGTAATAACCCATTATTCCCAGAAATCCATGCAAATCCTTTGTGCATTGCGGTACTGGCCATTCTTCAATCGTGCGGACCTTTTGTAAATCCGTCGCCACCCCTGCTTTTGAAATGGTGTAACCCAAATAGTCAACTTGACGAGCCCCGAACACACTTATTTCCATTAAAAAATAACTGGTTATCCAATAGAATTTTCTGCGCCATCAACAAATGCTCTATATGAGACATTAGCGAAGGACTGTAAATCAGTATATCGTCAAAGAAGACGAGGATGAATCGTCGAAGGTGTGGTCTGAACAATTCATTCATCAATCGTTGAAATGTCGATGGGGCGTTCGTCAGACCGAAGGGCATCACTAGAAATTCGTAATGCCCTTCGTGTGTCTTAAACATTGTATTGGAGCTGTCGTCGGGTTGCATTCGGATCTGATGATAACCAGAACGCAGATCCAATTTCGAGAACCAGCCAGCTCCGTTTAACTCATCCAATAGTTCTTCAATTAATGGAATCAGAAACTTGTCCTTAATCGTGAATCTGTTCAACTCCCTGTAATCCACGCACATCCTCCATGAATTGTCCTTCTTCTTCACCAAAACCACTGGCGAGGTGTACTGTCTGTAACTGTGCCGTATAAACCCCTGTTGCATTAACTTCTTCACTTCCTATTCTATGATATTCTTCTACGCTCCCAAATAGCGATACAGTCGAACATTAATCATGTCGATACCCTCCTTTAACACGATTTTGTGATTGAATTGATGTTCCGGGGGTAATGTTGTAGGCTCCTGGAACACCTCTGCAAAGTTGGCCAATTCGACCGGGGTAGATAAGTGAATCATTAGTAGCTGACCCTCGATCGATCCTTGCAGCGTTTTCTGGAGCCCTTTTCCTGAAATAACTCTGGGTCTACTCTCCGGACCACCTTAGAGCGTGATCATCCTTCCTTCCCATGTAAACTTCATTGTTCTGGTGCGAAAGTTACACAAGACATCTTCCAACCCCACCAACCATTGAACACCTAAAACGACATTACACCCACCCAGCGCTATCACCAGCGCCTCCATACTGAAATGCACCCCTTGCATCGTCCAATTAAAGTTGCGGCAATGTTGCGTACATTGTAATTGTAAGCCGCCTCCCACCGTAATAGTTATAGGAGGTATGTCTTGAAGCTCACATGTTCCCTTTCTTATCACCGCCACGTCCACAAAATTGTGAGTGCTGTCGTTGTCAATTAATATATGAATTTGCCTGCGTTGATGGTCTCCGATGAGTCGCATTTGCTTGAACTCCGTCTCCTTTGGGAATCCAGTCATAGCTTGCATAGATATCATGGGGCCTTCTTCGTATACTTCTCCACCTTCCGGGCTCTCCTCTCCCACAACGTCGGAATCCTTGTCATTACTCGGCTCCTCCGATACCCAAAAGAATTCCAGTTGACGGTTCCTACACTTGTGCCCAATTGTGTATTTCTTATCGCACCAAAAATATAACCCCTTTGCCCTCTTTTCGTCAAAATCTCTGCTACTGATTGCCTTCGAAGATGACTGTACTCTCCCCGATGGCTAGTGAAATGCGGGAGATGGTGTTGGTAAAATCCCTTCAGTGCTGGTAGTACTACGAGAAGGTGTAGAGAGTGTAGTTTTGCTCCCATGCAGCGCTCTAAAGGACTAATTGCGATTCATCATTGGATGTCCTGTCGCGGTGAGAATTGCTTCTTGTTTCCGTGCCAAACTATAAGCCTGATGGAGGGATTGTGGCTCGTGAAGCTTCACAACTACCCCAATCTCCGGCTTAAGACCCTTCACAAAGAATCCCACCAAGTAATCCTCCGTCAAAGCTAATCTATTCGAACAATGGTTGAACTTTGCACAACACTTCAGAACTGTGCCCAGTTGCTTCAGCTTTTTAAAGTCTCCTACTGGATCATCAAACATCTCGGCGTCGAACCATTGCTTCAGAGCCTTAGTGAACTCACCCCATTCCACCACCTCCGTATTGAGTCTGTTCTGATTGAATAATCGGTACCATTCTTGCGCCCGCTCATCCATGTACAAAATAGCAACGTTTACCTTCATGTTGTCCGGTGTTTGATCGATGTGGAAGAACTATTCACAACGGTACACCCATGACTTGATGTTATCACCATCAAACGCCAGGAACTCAATCCTACCCAGCCTGGCAGATGCCCCCGATTCATCCTTGTTCGATTGTGCTTGAACCGGCTTCCTTGGAAGCCCTGAAACACTACTTCCCTCCCCTTGCTTCGACTCTTCTGGTAAGTTGAATGATCGTAACTCACCCATATCTCGCTCCAGTTTCTCGGTGCGATTTTGCATTTCCGACAGCACCTTCTCACTTCGCTCATGCCACTCTCGTAGTAGTCTTTCCTGCCGACCTTGAGCTTCCATGAGACCCTTCAAGGTCTCCTCCAGCCTACGAAAATCTGCTCCTCGCGTTCCTTCAGCCATGGATGAATCCCAGATTCGTCAGCTTTGATACCAATTTGTTACGTTAAGAAATGCGTGTAATTGACAGATAATGATTACGAACGTTTGGGCACAGAATCAGTAGAGAGAAAAGGGAGAGAATCACAGAAACAAGAATCAGCATAAAGGAGGGAATAATTCCATAACAACTAACATGTCGTACAACACTGAAACAAGTGAATATATTGTCCCCCTATTATAGAAAATTTTAATCCCCTATTCTCGAGTACATCGTATGTTCCCTACTCCTATCGTAAAATGCTGCGCATCGCCTCTCTTAGTCTCCTGTTCTTTGTCATTCCCCCGCTCATCTTTCTCTGTCTGAATTAACAGTAACAAGTAGTTCTATCTGTTTATCGATTTTGCTGATCAAAATATCGTTTGTTTTCGCTTTGTTCAATGATAGTACACAGTGATGTCTACGATATCTACTTTTGGTTCCGTTCCTTTGATCTTGATATTGTGAAGAAAACGTTCCGAGATTTTGGTTGATTAATTATATTAGAATTTTTAATATAGATAGAGTGTAATAAGAATTGGACTTGGTCATTTATTAACAATCCTCCCTGTTTATTGATATTTCATATTTCCTGCGCAAAACAATCCTTGTTGTTGCTTTGTTCTAGACTACTGCACCATGATTTCTCCTTTTGATTTCGGTTCCTTTGATTCAGTATCTTGAGAAGGACACACGTTACAGGATTTTAGTTATTTAGTTTCAGTGTGCACGTCTATCTGTTCACCGGTTTTTATGAACGCTGCGGTTTCTTCTTTTTATTTTGGCTCCATTTTAAGGGTCTCTTCTAAGTTTTGTGCGTCGTTAATGTTCTACTTCGTTAGCTCCTTAAAAGGCTATAATACATTTCAATGGTAGGCCTACAAGTTGAAAATTGAAATCGATGCCCATGCCCTCAGCTAAGTTTTAGAGATTAATTATGTCTGTCACCATGCGCCAACTGTAAGCAAACTTTGAATGCTAAATAAAGGGAAAAAAAGGGATGAAAAGTTAACATAATATCTCGCTTGGCCTCTATTGGAGTGTCAACTGAATTAGATATAGTAAATGTAAGGGCTATTCCATTAAACTTACGTGATTCAATTATTAGCCTTATGACATGTTTACAATTACAGTAGAGTCGATCATACTTTTACAGAAAGAAACCATCATCTGCAAGTGAGTGTTAGGATCTTTGATCAGTTAATAAATCCCTGTCTTGTAGGGATATCAACATCCTTGACTTTGTCTTGGTTTGTTATTAGAATTCCATAGATTTAGGCAATTAGCTAGCTAACTCTGTTTTGTATGTTGTATATATACAGCACAATCCGTTTAATAAATGTATTGGGTTTTTCCTCTCGATTGTCTTATTCTCTCTTAAGTTTTCTTAACATTTGGTATCAAAGCCCCACCACGGGGTTAATAGAAGCAGCAGTCTTCTACTTGTTTTTCATATCGATATGTCCACAGAAAGTTACTTTGTACAACCAGCAGTACCAAAGTTTTATGGGCACTATGATCATTGGGCGATGCTCATGGAAAATTTTCTGCGATCAAAGGAGTATTGGAACCTGGTGGAGAATGGGCTTCCTGCAGCAGCAGAAGGTGAGACACTGACAGAAGGACAGAAGAAGAACATTGAAGATCAGAAGCTGAAGGATTTGAAAGCAAAGAACTATTCAGAAGCTGAAGGATTTGAAAGCAAAGAACTATCTCTTTCAATCATTAGATCGTTCAGTTTTGGAGACAATCCTCAACAAGGACACGGAAAAAAATATACGGGATTCTATGAGGCAGAAATATCAAGGCTCGACCAGAGTCAAGCGTGCCCAGTTGCAATCTCTTTGCAAAGAGTTTGAAGTTCTGCACATGAAAGCAGGAGAAACTGTAAATGAGTATTTTGCCAGAACTCTTTCCATTGCAAACAAGCTGAAGGCAAACGGCGAGAACAAAGGAGATACTGTCATTGTTGAAAAAGTTTTGAGGTCCATGACTCCCAGGTTTGCTTATGTTGTGTGTTCCATTGAAGAATCTAAGGATACAAGCACACTAACTATTGATGAGTTGCAAAGCAGCCTGCTTATGCATGAACAGCGCATGAGCAGTCATGCGGAGGAAGAGCATGCATTAAAGATATCTCATGGAGATCTATTTGGAGGACGAGGTCGAGGATAAGGGAGAGGAGGTCGTGGAAGAGGAAGAGGTAGATCAAGCTTTGACAAATCAACGGTGGAGTGTTATAATTGTCATAAACTTGGACATTTTCAATGGGAATGTCCAACAAATACGGGGCCTAATTATGCAGATACAAATGAAGAGATGCTATTGATGGCATTTGTAGAAACAAACACTGCCAACATTGCAGATACCTGGTTTCTTGATTCCGGATGCAGCAATCATATGTGTGGCAAAAAGGAGAATTTCTTTGATTTTGATGAGAGCTACAGGGATTCTGTGAAACTAGGCAACAATTCAAGCTTGCTTGTAGTAGGGAAAGGCAACATCAGGCTGCTAGTTCATGGCATGACACAAATTATCACAGGTGTGTTTTATGTACCGGAGCTGAAGAATAATCTGCTGAGTATTGGGCAGCTACAGGAAAAGGGGCTTGCCATTCTGTTTCAAGGTAACAAATGCAAAGTTTATCATCCTGATAAAGGGGTTAATTATGGACACAATGATGTCAGCAAATCGGATGTTCACTATGCATGCTATTTCACGGCCTACTGCATCTGCATGCTTTAACATGATCACAGAAGATTTGGTGTAGCTCTGGCATTGTAGGTATGGACACCTAAGTTTCACAGGTTTGAAGACACTTTTGCAGAAACGAATGGTGCATGGCTTACCACAGCTTCAGTCTCCATTGAAGCTATGCAAAGATTGTTTGGTTGGAAAGCAGTAACGGGATCCATTTCTAAAGAAGAGCAATTAGAGAGCTTCTCAACCTCTTACTTTAGTTCACACTGATATATGTGGGCCAATCAAACCTGTCTCCAACAATAAAAAGAGGTATTTACTCACTTTTATTGATGATTCAGCCGAAAGTTATGGGTTTATTTCTTGATAGAGAAGTCAGAAGCATTTGCTGTATTTAAAAGATTCAAGGCTCTCGTTGAAAAAGAGACAGATTTCTTCATCAAAAGTCTGTGGACAAATCGAGGAGGAGAATTTACATCACAAGAATTTACTAATTTCTGTGATGAGCACGTCATACAACGACAATTGACAACTACCTACACGCCACAACAGAACGGAGTTTCAGAGTGAAAGAATAGGACTATTATGAACATGGTTCGAAGCATGCTTTCAGAGAAGCAAATTCCAAAAACTTTCTGGCCTGAAGCAGTCAATTGGTCAACGCATGTCTTGAATCGGAGTCCCACCTTGGCAGTAAAGAATATTACCCCAGAAGAAACATGGAGTGGAGTCAAGCCATCAGTTGAGTATTTTAGAATTTTTGGCTGTATCTCTCATGTTCATGTGCCAGACAGTACTCGGACAAAGCTAGATGATAAGAGTGTATGTTGTATCCTGTTGGGAGTTAGTGAAGAGTCAAAGGTTTATAGGCTTTATGACCCAATCTCACAAAGGATCATTATAAGTAGGGATGATGTGTTCGAAGAAAACAAGTGCTGGAATTGGGACAAGAAGCATGAAGAAAACATTATTTGTGATCTAGAATGGGAAGAAGAGAAAGTGGATGCAGCCGCTGAGATTGAAGAAGATTCTTGTGGTGAAGAAATAGAAACGACAGTGACTTCATCTTCTGACTCATTGCATGAAGATGATACTCATGGACGATTTCGGGTGCCACCAGTGTGGATGAAAGATTATGAAGCAGGGGAAGGGCTCTCGGAAGAAGAAGGGGATATGGTTATGTTTGCTGCCACTGGAACTGATCCTATACACTTTGAGGAATCTGTAAAAAGTGAAATTTGGAGACAGGCCATGGATGCAGAAATGGAAGCAATAGAAAGGAATGGCACTTGGGAACTGATGGAGCTGCCCGAAGGCGGGAAAAAGATTGGGGTAAAATGGATTTACAAGACCAAATTTGATGAAAATAGCGTGCTAAGCAAGTATAAGGCTAGGCTTGTGGTAAAAGGGTATGCTTAACAATATGAGGTGGACTATACAGAAGTGTCTGCTCCTATAGCTCGTATGGAGACAATACGATTAGTGATAGCACTTGCAGCACAAAGAGGATGGCCAATTTATCAACTAGATGTGAAGTCGGCATTCTTGCATGGTGAATTGCAGGAAAATGTTATTGTAGAGCAGCCCATTGGTTATATGTAGGAGGGAGCAGAATTAAAGAAGGCACTCTATGGACTTAAACAAGCACCACGTGCCTGGTACAGTCGCATAAAAGCCTATTTTTTGAAAGAAAAATTTGAGAAGTGTGACTATGAACACACCTTGTTCATCAAGACAAAGGAAGATGGCAACGTGCTAATTGTAAGTTTGTATGTTGACGATCTTATTTTTACTGGAAATGATGAGTCTATGATTGCAAGATTCAAAGATTCCATGAAGTGTGAATTTGACATGACAGACCTTGGAAAAATGAGGTATTTTCTTGGTTTAGAAGTTTTGCAAAGAGCAGATGGGATTTTTATCAATCAAAGAAAATATTCTTTGGAGGTACTGCAAAAGTTTGGGATGGACAAAAGCAATTTTGTTCGTAATCCAATTGTTCCTGGCTTCAAACTCACAAAAGATGAAGGAGGAGTAAAAGTGGACAAAACTCAATTTAAGCAGCTTGTGGGCAGCTTTATGTATCTCACATCAACTCGGCCAGACATGATGTTTGTTATGAGTCTTATTAGCAGGTATATAGAGAATCCCACTCATCTTCATTTGCAGGTGGCTAAAAGGGTACTGAGGTATCTGAAAGGAACAAATGACTTCGGGATATTCTATAAGAAGGGAGGAGATGATGATCTTGTTGCTTACACAGGCAGTGATTATGCTGGAGACTTAGAGGACAGGAAGAGCACTTCAGGGTACATATTCTTGTTAAGTTCAGGAGCAGTGTCGTGGTCATCAAAGAAGCAGCCAGTGGTTAGTTTATCTACCACAGAAGCAGAGTTCATAGCTGTTGCTTTGTGTGCTTGCCAAGCGGTCTGGTTGAAGCGAGTTCTACAAAAGCTGGATTCAAGCCAAAGTCAGACAACTATTATTCATTGTGATAATAGTTCCACAATAAAGCTTTCAAAGAATCCAGTTATGCATGGGCGAAGCAAGCACATAGATGTGCGTTTCCATTTTCTTCGAGAACTCACCAAGGCTGGTATTGTGGAGTTGGTACACTGTACTACGCAGGAGCAAGTGGCTGATGTGATGACAAAACCACTAAAGCTAGATGTCTATCTACAGTTACGGAAATCTCTAGGAGTTTGCTCTATGACTGATATAAACCAAACACTTGTAAACCACTAAAGATAGAATCTGAAGTTACGGGAATCTCTAGGAGTTTGCTTTATGTCTGATATAAACTAAACACTGTAGTATTTAGTTTAAGGGAGGAAATGTTAGGATCTTTGATCAGTTAATAAATCCCTGTCTTGTAGGGATATCAACATCCTTGACTTTGTCTTGATTTGTTATTAGAATTCCATAGATTTAGGCAATTAGCTAGCCAACTCTGTTTTGTATGCTGTATATATACAACACAATTCGTTTAATAAATGTATTGGGTTTTTCCTCTCGATTGTCTTATTCTCTCTTAAGTTTTCTTAACAGTGAGAACGTAATCATCTGTTTTTAAAATTGTTTTTCCTCTATTTTCTTTAAATCTAACTCATTTATTAACTTAAATAAATGGGTTGGATTTAAAAGAAACAGAAGGAACATTAAATTTGAAAATAGGTGAATACGTCCTGCAAATTGCTCACTGTAATTATTAGAGTTTTACAATTTTCATTAATTTATCCCTTTACTAATTGAGAGTGAGAACAAATAAATGAGTTGGATTTAAAAAGAACAAGGAGAAGAATAATTTTGGGAACAAGTAAACACGTCCCCTGCAAGTCGCTCATCGTAATCATTGGAGTTCTACGGTTTCTATTAGATTTATGCATTATTGGTTTTATTGATATGAAATTTGATTCCATGTGGTTTTCGTTATTTTAGGCTTTGACATGCACATAGCAGATTGATTTTGATTCATATATGCGTAATTTCTCCCAATCTAGTTAATTGTCAAGCTGTGCTGCATTCTTTTGCAGTTTGGTTGCAAATAGGAAAATGAGCGAAACGATACTCAAATTAAAAGTGAGTAAATTCTTGGTTGCAAGTAGGAAAAGGAGCGAAATGGTACTCAATTTAAAAGTGAGTAAATTCTTAACAGAAAAGTTGGGATGTTTCCAAATCAAACTCAAAAATGAAGTACTCAATTTAAAAGTGAGTAAATTCTTAACAGAAAAGTTCGGTTGTTTCCAAATCAAACTCAGCAATAAAGAAAGATATTGTGTGGCATGTGAATAATCTTTTGATAATTGATATAATCAAGTGGCTCACTATAGTCGGTAGTCTTAATCTAGACCAAATACAAAAAGTGACATAGGTTAACCCCGTAACGACGTTGTATCGTATATCATATTCTTTAAGTATATATATAAAGGACGAGTTGGGATGGACGACCACACAATCCATCCCACTCTTCCATTTAATCTAAAGGCTATTTTACGCCCTCACGAAACCCTTTTTCTTCCTCCCTCTCTGAAACTTCTAGAGATATTTCTCGGTCATTCTT